>NQII01000215.1:863653-878245 GCA_002778355.1 Clitarchus hookeri
TTTTTTTATATCTTCTCTCTCTTTTGTGCCATGTACGGTCACCAAGCATGATTATTTATTACCGCTTCCTATTGTGTATATGGCTTCCTTTTGTATTTGTATGTGCTGGGTCATTTTGGGTAATTATTTCTTTATAAAGCCACTTTGTGCGGTATGGTTTTTGTGGCATTTTGTTTGTTGTTTGTGCCAAGGACTCGGGACATTTCTGTGTTTTTTGGAAGTAGATATTATATTTTATCAGTTTCTTGTCTTTTGGTTGTACATGGGCACAGCTCATTCGTCAGTTCAACGCTAAAACGTTTTCAACTATTCATTTTAAAAAATGTTTCAAGCTGCGCTTCATATGCTTGCGACGATCTACCACTATTATAATCATATTTATTCAGAATGCTGAAAATTAAGTCAATTCCCGCCAGTTACATCCATTCCCTACATCCGAAATGTCTACAGTTCATTTTTTTCATAGCTGTGTGTTGTCATGTGTTATTTTATTAACGTTTGTAAGCATGTACTGTTTCGTAAAAGTGCATATCATAATCAGTCAATCCGTAAAAATGTGTTTACATTTAAAGACATTATTGAAAATCTTACTATTACATAAATTAGTAAATAAATTTTTTTTAATTCATAGGTATGTTTGACAATGAACGGTTTGGTACGTATTTTTTCTTATGTATTTCGAAAAATATAATTCGCGTGCACACAAATAACGGAAATATCCACAGCATAAATACTTTTAATAATATCTTGAAAATAAACAAAATGTAAAAAATTATCCAGTTTCATAAATAGCTCTACCTTTCTCGTTGAAAACCTTATAACACATAAAAATTATGAACATTTCTGCCATTCTCTTTATGTTCCGTATCCAAACATCACCGCTGTCAACAAATGTTCGTTTTAATAAACAACTCACAAAAAGTTTGGAACATACATACAGAAAGTAAGAAGGTATGGAATGCACATAAAATAAAGGATAGCAAATTGCACGCTACTAACGGCACCAATACAAAACGTGAGATTCCAAATGTTTCTGACAAAAAAACGATATTTCAATATCACAGACAAATAAACATGAAAGAACAACAAAATTAACGTAATGGTGACTCTAACTAGGTAGGGTTTTATTTCTTCCCACTGCAGCTAGTTGACGTTCACGAGAGACTTGGCCCACTGAATAATAAAAACGATGGTGCCTTGACGAAGAACAATTGCTGTTAAACAATGGCCGTTAGATCTGAATTGACAGCTGAAGTAAATACTGCGAACAACTGGAGCGAGGTAAGTCCACCTCCGGTTTTTGGGAGCTTTTCTAATAGGCAACATGCAAATTTTGCAAATATAGTTGATAATGATACAAACACATTTGTATATGCGCAAGAAAAAAAAATGCTCCGTTTGTTGCATAAAAATCGGTTTTGAAAAAGTTATTTTAGTATTAAGACAGTAACTTTTTCCACCGCTGTCACGTGAATACGGAACGCTCTCTCATTGGTTTGACGTCACTAGTCATACGCCGGCAGCTGGCCCTGGCGCGTTGCAAACAAGTAGCACTAAAATGTAAGGTAACTTTGTGAAAGCGCAGTCGGACAATCTGCCACGAGTAGATACCAATATGCTACTTGATTACTTAAATTCCCTTTGTTTTGTGGCACCTGAAACAAGAGGTGTAAAATTACAAAGGTTAGAACGTGTCTCATATCGCACAGTCGTGATCTTCAAAGCAACAGTTGGCCTACATCACATGTTAAAACTTATTTGTTGGCACGTTTTATTGAGGTACGTATTGCTATTATTATTATCATCTGGGTTTATATTTTTGCAACTGCAAAGATTTGAACTTGGAAATTAAAATATGGAAAAGGAATTACATTCACAAGAATAACAAAACTGTAATGAAGGCGACTGCAGTGAGCGTACTGTGTTGTCGCGCGCCATGCTTGATGTCTGTTATAAATTAACTAAATTATTTAGTAATAAAATGTAATGTTGTGATGAAAAAGAAGGTTACGAATATTTCCGGATTCTAAACCACGTTTAAGTATTCATTAAACCCCTTTTTCACTTTATAAATGTCAGATAACAAGTAGTATAGTGCCAGTAGGCCTAAAGCTAGCACGCTGGTCACTACCCGACACCACACGACTTCTCGCAAGCAACTCGGGCTGGTGGTGAGCAAAATGCCGCGCTGCCGGCCGGCAAACTTGTGTTTCCGCGTTCCACCTCGTTTATAAACACTATATTGAGGCCTCAAATAAAGTATTTAGAAACTAAAAAATTATTTAAAAATAACTTGCTTATCTTAATGTTTCTTATGTTTTGTGTACCTTACATACATTTGTTATTCTGACGCCACGATAACAGTGTCTATACTTTATTTTTAAACTGTAAGAACTGTACACATAGGCTGAAAATATAGATATGGTAGTTTGAGAAATACTTAATACCTGGGGTGAGATGAAATACAGAAAAAAAATATGTAATAAAAGCTTAAGAATTTCTTTTATTCTCAAAAGATCTTTTCTTTCTGTTTAAGGGAAAAGGTTATAAAAGAAACACAGCTTACTTGCGTAATGTATGCATGAAAGTTTTGAAAGTAAAAATTAAGTTGCTATTTAACTTAAATTGTTAGACTTATAAAAGCTAACTAGAGACAAATCAAAACAACTTAAATTTATTAGACATTGCTATGTTTGAAAACTACTGTATAATATAAACCAAACTTTTCGCTTCGCAAGAGAGACTCTGAGCCCCACCAAATTATTTAATGTTTAATTTTCATCGCTTAACATCGTGAGAAGTTATTATTTAGGCATACAATGTGAATGTAGCCTAAATATGATAGTTGTGCTCTTTAAACGAATGTTAGAAGTTATATTAAATTAATAAAAATATGTCTATAACAAATTCCGTCTTTTAGACCTAACTTGGAATATATAAACTTAATAAATGTAAAATTTACATTATGTGGCTAAATTTTTTGTAAGGATATTTATATGCCTTTATTATAATGAAATACGTTANAATTCCGTCTTTTAGACCTAACTTGGAATATATAAACTTAATAAATGTAAAATTTACATTATGTGGCTAAATTTTTGTAAGGATATTTATATGCCTTTATTATAATGAAATACGTAAGATATGGCTTCCACCTATGGCAGTGGCTAAAATATCTTGCGAGAGAACATAATCACCACCTGTATATAAACTTTTCGCATTTTAAATTCAGTTTTCTGCCACCAACTTGCTGACATGTTGATGGTTTTAGCACTGGTTAGAACCATTTCTAGACTTACGCGATCGAAAACGCCAATACAGTAAAATTTAAGTTTCCACATCGGGAAAAATTTGTTTTTTTTCTCAAGGGAAAAAACGGCACTTGAAACATTTCATTGCAAAACAAAGGTTTTTAAAATTTCTTAACCTGGATGATATGGCTGAGATTAATGCTTAAATTTTGTTTATTCGCATAGCGTATTTTGTGCTGTATTGCAAGGGATGCATGTGGGCTCTTAAGCAACTTCTTCAAATAGCTGGGCATGTGTTGACGTACCAAAATAACGTTGTTAAGTTTTCCTCACAGCAGACATTAGTACATTTCCAAAAATTAAATTTCTATAATCGTTGACCATGCAAAATAATACGGTGTTTTATATAGAGTGGGAGTGGCTATTCCCTGCGCTTCAAGAAGGTTGCAAAAATACGGGTTCAAAATAGTTTTCTTTGTGGGGAATGAAAAAAAAACCATGGTCAGACATTTTCCGCGAAAATTTATCACTGAACAAAGATGAAAGTGTACACTCTCGTGAAGAAATGCAATCTTTGATATTTGCATAATTTTTGCTAATGAAATAGCAAAAGTTCTACTCTATTTTCCGCAACTGTGTNAAATGCAATCTTTGATATTTGCATAATTTTTGCTAATGAAATAGCAAAAGTTCTACTCTATTTTCCGCAACTGTGTATAAAAGGCTGTAAATGTTATCGCTATTATCACAAATGAAAAATTCCAATACATTCACGTTATGCTATATTTGAACGTTGCCTCCCTATAATTTTTAAAATTAAAATTTTTGCACTGAAATGTGTAAACAGCTGTTCTGCAGTGCATTCCTAATTACACACTGATCAAACAGGACAGTTGAAATGCAGTAGCTTTTTTAATTAAATTGGGAGTGAGAATGAAGAGACTTGGGTGGCTCTTAACATCGAGGTATTGACAGCCGATGAGGGTGAAACGAGGTAAGTATGGAGCAGCACCGGAATGCAAGGGAAGGGGAAACGGGAGATGCCTGAGAAAACTCGCCGACCAGTGGCATCGTCCGGCACGATTCCCACATGCGAAAATCCGGGAGCGACCTTGCCGGGAAACGAAACCGGTTCGTCTATATGGAAGGCGAGTAGTTTGACCACTACACCACCGGGGTTCCTATAAAATTAAAGAATTTTATTTGTAACCAGTATCCATGTTGTTTTCCAGATGAAATAGTTAGTTCGACCAGAAATGTTATAAATCGATGTCGCTATTTGCCGTATGTTGCTAGCCTTTNTTTCCAGATGAAATAGTTAGTTCGACCAGAAATGTTATAAATCGATGTCGCTATTTGCCGTATGTTGCTAGCCTTTTAAGCGTGCGAAACTACAATCCTGTCTTACGTTGTTGTCAAAGGTCTTTTAGGCGAAAATTATGAATGGAATCGTCCACTCAAAACCTGTGCGATGTTTACAACACAAACGTTCCGATGAGAATGTAGACTCCTACTGATGCTGCAAGACTAAGGAAGTTAGTTGTTGTTATTAAATGTCTACGAAATGTTTGGATATAATTCATTTCTTAGTTTTTTACTTGAGTTGTAACTTGTTTTATAAGTATTTAATTTCTTCTATGTAACACTGTCTTGTGTATCTGCTTTACAAGCATTTTAATGACCAATTGAAACATATATCTGTATTTTGCACTTCTTTGTTTACTGTATTTGTAACTTCTTTGCTTACTGAATTTGCCCTTTTAAAAATAATTTATAACAGTTGAAGAAATTTAATATATTGTTGTCTGTACGGCCTATATACGATTAAGAAATGCTAATAAAAAAAAAAGACAGATAATTGAAATTAATTAAATTTTTTAAACCAGTATTCGCCTACTCTCTTGTACAGAATATTTCGATAGGGTATATTATTAATCGATATTTGTCATATATTGCTATGTTTTTACTGTCCATAGCTACAGCGCTGACTACCGCAGTTATCAATTATTTTTAAGGCAAAAACTAATAATGGAATAGTCGAGTCACTTAAGAGTTCAAAAAATAGCGTGTGATGTTAACAACACCATTGTCACGATGAGCATGCAGACTCCAACTTCTGCAGCATGAATATAAATGTACACTCGCTGCCTATCGTAAGAGAATAACTTGTGATTTGGCCACCATCGCCTGTCAGGGATACTACCACACATGTACTTACTGAATGCAATATGGTATAATACATAGTAGCCAATATACAGCTTGTTAATGTTTCACCGTACAAAAAAATATTAGGAAATTTTTTAGAACGTTCTCCTATACTCTAGGTAAGAGTTAATTACAGACATAGGAAATTGATACTTTAAACGTTTAATCACTATGGCATTTTCTATGCAAATAACATTAAACATATTATGTAGTCACAGGTAATTAATATAACTTATAAGCTAAGGCACTTTCAACGTGGCTAAGTAGCTAGATAAAAAATATTTTTTTTAATTTTTTGGGTGTTAGAATTTTTGATTAATATATCAAATATTACAAATATTTCCTGCTGTATAGAATGCACATAGAAATTACTAAAAAAAATATCATTTTTAAAATCAATTTCTTATTTTATTTTTTGCAGATATATTATAGCATTCCTGTAATAAAACAAATAAAATGCAAAATAAACTTGCTTAACGCACGATTTTTGGTGCAAAATAAAAATTTAATAAACGGAAATGGAAAGTACTTAATTGGAAATAAGTAGTACTATCAGTATTCGTGGATACCGCGGTGTGTCGCTAACTACTCTCGGGATGCCACGGTGCGTCGTTAACTACTTTCGGGATGCCACGGTGCGTCGCTAAATACACTCGGGATGCCGCGGTGCCTCGCTAACTACACTCGGGATGCCACGGTGCGTTGCTAACTACACTCGGGATGCCGCGGTGCGTTGCTAACTACACTCGGGATGCCACGGTGCGTCGCTAACTACACTCGGGATGCCGCGGTGCATCGCTAACTACACTCGGGATGCCACGGTGCGTCGCTAACTACACTCGGGATGCCGCGGTGCATCGCTAACTACACTCGGGATGCCACGGTCCAGTCGCTAACTACACTCGGGATGCCGCGGTGCATCGCTAACTACACTCGGGATGCCACGGTGCGTCGCTAACCACATTCGGGATGCCGCGGTGTGTCGCTAACTACACTCGGGATGCCGCGGTGCATCGCTTACTACACTCGGGATGCCGCGGTGTGTCGCTAACTACACTCGGGATGCCGCGGTGCATCGCTAACTACACTCGGGATGCCACGGTGCAGTCGCTAACTACACTCGGGATGCCGCGGTGCATCGCTAACTACACTCGGGATGCCACGGTGCGTCGCTAACCACATTCGGGATGCCGCGGTGTGTCGCTAACTACACTCGGGATGCCGCGGTGCATCGCTAACTACACTCGGGATGCCGCGGTGCATCGCTAACTACACTCGGGATGCCGCGGTGCGTCGCTAACCACATTCGGGATGCCGCGGTGTGTCGCTAACTACACTCGGGATGCCGCGGTGCATCGCTTACTACACTCGGGATGCCGCGGTGTGTCGCTAACTACACTCGGGATGCCGCGGTGTGTCGCTAACTACACTCGGGATGCCGCGGCGCGTCGCTAACTACACTCGGGATGTCACGGTGCGTCGCTAACTACACTCAAGATGCTGCGGTGCGTCGCTAACTACACTCGGGACGCCACGGTGTGTCGTTAACTATACTTGGGATGCCACGGTGCGTCGCTCACTACACTCGGGATGCCAGTATGTCCACGAATTTGTATACTGTGGTAGTACACCCATTTCAATTGTTCATTCAAAGAGGGGACTTTATCATTGTCTTTTTATGATCTGAATTCCATCACATTACAGAACGACCGGCTCTCAAGACCTTGATGTCAAGAACCGCGCAAATCTCTTCACTCTTCGCACACTCACAATGAAAAACGAAACGGGAATTTATCAAACTGGTAAAATTTATTAATTTTCCAGTTGGATTATGTAATTCATTGAGGCCGCTGGTTCATGCGACCTATGTAAATTAATGGCGACCCTTAGCCTACTTCCATGTCCACTTGTACACATGTATTTCCTATGACTTGACAAAGTAAGTCGACGTTACAGATTCGGGGGGAGTGGAATTTCTGTGACTATCTGTCGAATAAGCATTATGCATATAAGGGTTGCATGAATATGAGAGAATAGTATGAGCTCAGGTGACTTTAATGGCCGCTACATCAGTTTTGAACATCTTTGGTAATGGTTTAGTATGGCAGTGTACGTATATTGTACTATCACAATTAAGGTATCTGTCATGTAATTGCACTCGTCGGCGGTCAAGTGAATACAAGCAACTGTTGAACATTGGACCGTGAACTGTTTGGTTTTTTTTGGGAGGGGGAGGGGAGTGAAAAATAATCTAGTGAAGATAAATTAATACTCTTATACAGAAGTTGTATTTTTTTATACTAAACAACTATGTTTTTCTGATCTTGCAGATCTTAAAAAATTATAGAATTGCACAAACGAATTTCAAGATGACGGTCATTTGTTGAAATTGACAAATAAAAGGTTTTTGGTAAATTTGGGACGACAATATTTAAAAGTACGCTTTGTAAAATATTATTACATGGTAAAGGGTGATCTAGGGACTGAAGAGATGATGTGTAATGCGTTGAGCTGTACAAGAGAAGTGCGACTGCTGGAAATAGCTATGCCTGTAGAATAAGGATAAATTAAACAAGTAGTATAAAATTAAATTTTCTCTTGACAATCCGACAGTTATAAAATAGAAAACTCTGTGAAATCAAAATTACTACAGGAAATCGTAACATAAATCTCGCAATATGCCAGACATGNATGTTTTTCTGATCTTGCAGATCTTAAAAAATTATAGAATTGCACAAACGAATTTCAAGATGACGGTCATTTGTTCAAATTGACAAATAAAAGGTTTTTGGTAAATTTGGGACGACAATATTTAAAAGTACGCTTTGTAAAATATTATTACATGGTAAAGGGTGATCTAGGGACTGAAGAGATGATGTGTAATGCGTTGAGCTGTACAAGAGAAGTGCGACTGCTGAAAATAGCTATGCCTGTAGAATAAGGATAAATTAAACAAGTAGTATAAAATTAAATTTTCTCTTGACAATCCGACAACTNTAAATTAAACAAGTAGTATAAAATTAAATTTTCTCTTGACAATCCGACAACTATAAAATAGAAAACTCTGTGAAATCAAAATTACTACAGGAAATCGTAACATAAATCTCGCAATATGCCAGACATGCTGTAAAAATCTAGAGTTCTGTACTTTCGGATAATCTATAAATTCAGTTTACAATTTTAGCATATCATAAAATCACAATAAAACTTAGAATCTGATCTTTTCGTCTTAAAGACACAATAAAGTGGGATAAGAATTACTTATTTATTTACTTTTAATTGTAAATTTAGTTTTAAATTATTTCACTAAGGGAATAAATAGTACCATCTGAAACCACTGTATTGTTAAATTTATTCCCAAATATATAAGAATTTTAAAAATATATTATTCAGTATTTTCAATTGCTGTAACTTATCAATTTTAATGTGCGATACGTTACAATAAATAAATACTTACGCGCATTATTAAAGAATTTTCAGGAATGCGCAAGTATGCTAAAAAAAACATCAAGATGTATGGATGCCTGCTACAAATATTTGTGATACTGAGATATTTATATATTCCTTTTACACAAAATAAATTCGTCATCAGAATGGCGAAATTTATTTGAAAGGTAAATGATATACTGCTTTGAAATTTTTTAGTGTATGTATTTTCTTCTGCTTTCAAATGTTAAGCTATAAGTATATATGTTCCCAATATACATATTCAATTTTCCCCCAACTGTGAAGTAAAGATGTCAAGAGTTCATTTTAGAAAATTAATCAAAGTAGGAATTATTATTGGTAATTTTAATTTTAAACTCTCTCTGCTTTAGAACGCTGAATGGTTACCAAATTGGTGTTTGCCACAGAGATTCTCTTTAACTTTAATATTTTTTCTCGTTGATGTTCCACTGGGGTGGTCATTATTTACCCAGGTCTGTAATGAACTCAAGGCAGAATTTCGTAATTAGTCGTTAGTAGCATTTGGACTTGGTCTCTATTATGGCACGTCTTTATTGCTTTGTTTGGCCGGAAAATAAATTAATATTGCCTAAAAAATGGAAATGCGTTAAATTTTCACCTTAATTGTTAGTTTGATTTCTTTAAAACAAATAATTAAAATATTTTTAGAACAGAAATGTGATAGTGTGTTGCGAAAGATATTATAAACTTTCAGTGAAAATTCTCCTAAAATAGAGAACCTACTTATTGACTGTAGCAACAAAACTAAGCCGTATATTTGTTAATTTATTTTCCGAAAACTTTAATTTGCTTACAGGTCGGTGATATCGCAAAAGTTTTAAAATAATGGTTATACAAATCCCTACGTAATTTTATGCGAATGATCTGCCAGACAACGTAATAGAGCGGTAAAAATAAACAAACTCGAAGTGAATTTTATAAATGATGCCTAATTCTGCGTCCATGTAGAAGCATCGTAGGTTTACCTATTTTACGCTATTTTACGGTAAATTGTTTAATTAAAATATTAACAGATATGTATAATTATTGCCACATGACTGATTAGATCATTCTACCTGTTATGTTCATCAAGTATCTTAATATGAGACCCATCCTTTTAAGAGGTTTAAAGTAGTGACAAATAAAAACTATATTTCTTAACTTTCTCCGCTATATAGAAACTGAAAATCTTTGGAACAGCTTCCATATTTAAACTCCCCCAACTTAAAAAATATTTCATATTGAAACTACAAACTACTGTAAATTATACCTAAGGTTCTTTATATCCCTTTTAAATTCTTTACTGTAAATAAGTTATTTCTCTCAAAAAAAGTACCATTAATAATGATTCACTTTAATTGCGTCAGAATGTAATGCGCGTAAATTAGCAATAGTCAAGAATTTCTCATTTACGTTGCTTTAAAGTGTTTCGTGTAAAAACATTTTATCCCCCTTTTTTTTGCACAAATTCACTTTCATGATATCTGCTGCCTGCGACAGATATGTCCAAACGACATTTGTGTACCTAATGTCCCAACGGCTAAAAATAATTTAGTTGAGGGGATAAGAGTTATCATGTACCTAAATTGCCTACTCCCTCTGCGTTGAAGGCGATGTACGTGCGTAGCATAAATTACAAAATTATATTTTGTTTACACATCTTGACTACAATATCTCGCGATGAATTTTCGTCGTTCAGAAGTAGAATAAATTGTTGACATAGTGTGGGCGTAAAACATTACTCATGTGCTATGTTGAACGGTTTAGCTAGTTTCTGTTATTAAAATTTAAAGCTTAGTATTTGAAAAGGTTTAGAACAGGCGTTGCCACAAGTTCACTTAGCTTTCTGAGCTACCACCTTAGAGAGAAGATAAATATTACAAATGGTACGCAGTGCACAATATTTATAGTTAAATATATATATATATATACGCCGGCTTTTGGTATTAGGATTCTCGGTTCGTGCGTAACATGACTTACTGCTTCTTTCTCAGCTTCTCTTTGCAGGGGTGAATTATTAATTAACCCCTCCCCCCTTGTGTAACGTTTCTAGGCAGCGAGGCAAAAAAAAAGGGGGCTCGGCCCCTTGGTTCGTGGTTTGCAGCTTCGATTTTCAGCGAGCAGTCACGCAATTCGGGCAAAAAAAAAAAGGAGTGCGAGAGCCCAGCCGGCGGCGCGGCGAGCAAAACAGCTCGGCGCTCGGGAGCTCCCGCGCGCACCGCCACTCACAGCACTCCGAGTACAGCGCGTCCAAGGATACGTACTTCCAACTTTCCTGAAGCCCTGCGGGAGTTCTGCTTCCAGGCCCTCCCCTCCGCCTCAAGCAAGGCGAAGCTCAACTCTGCAATAATCTGTTCGCGGTGTCTTCGCACTTTTTGAAGCGAACCTTCGAAAAAGCACCCCATGTATGACGTGCTCCGTTGTCCCTAAAATATGTCCCGTATCACAAGCTTTTTATACTCCTGTTGAAAGTACCTTATTTTTCGTTGAACTGAAACTGTAGTTATATTTTACCTGTAAATTACAATATTTCATTTATGAAACAGTGAGAAAATAGTTGTGTTGGTAATGCCTAGTACGAAATGGCTCTTATCCAAAACATTATTATATAGGGTGCCCACGAATGTGGTGCGTTGTCTATCTTGTGTGATTTTCCAGACTCGGTTAAGCTTTTTTTTGCACGAGGCGGTGGAATATCCTGGAAGAACTATTTTAGCAGGACTTAAGAAAAGTGTGAAGTAACCGTGAAGGGGCTATAAGGTTTATTCTGCTCAGCTCGGGAACAAAACGAGATTCCTTATTGAAGAGTTTGCCATAAGGAAAATTCCTGTCTCAGGGTGCGGTGTTGTTCCTGAGAGGTTACTTTTAAGCTTATGGTAAATGGGTTAAAACTACATTTTTGTGTGTAAAGATTCGTTCTTAGCTTGAATTGTGATATATACTGGACCAAGCCAAAATATTTAAAAATTAGATTTTTAGCTGTTATTCGCCCTCTCCTATGCGTTTTTCAAGAGTAAGCATTAAAAATACACTAGTGTTTAGCATTGAGATTTCATAAACACGTTCGCTTTAGTGAATAAGGTTACAAATATAACATCTATGTGAATGTAGCTGTCATCAAAACGAATTTTTTTTATTGTTGTCTTATTTAATTAAAGAAATTGCGTAATACAACGTTTTTATAGGCCCATTTTACGACCGAATATTAAAAAAATTTGCGGACGTATATTTAGTTAGTTTCCCAAGAAGAAATTTTATTATTAACATAAGTTCAATTACAAAATAAATGGTCAGGTTTTGAAATATTATATATTTTAAAATGAAAATTGTAATTGTCTTATCTNTTTAATGAAAATTGTAATTGTCTTATATGTTTACGTGCAAAACGAAGAAAATCCGGTAGACCTGCAACGTCAGTGCTACCTGGTGGTGGAATCTTTTAGTCGATAAACTTTAGAGTTGAACTTCCCAACCTTAGCAGAGTCCAGAATACTACACGAAAGTAAAAACGTACCGCATTTGTTCGCACTCAGTCTAGTAATGTATTGCATGATAGGTATTTATTTTTAGGTATTGCCAACTTACCTATATTTTCTTTGTTTTTATTACGTTTAATTGTACAGAAATATTTTAATTTACATATAAATCTCAAGTCGACGTTAAATTGAACAATAAATGAGAAACTTGAATGTTAACAGGAGCGTAAAATGCTTGCGGTACATGACATATTGAGTAAATAAACAAATGCCTCATGCATGGGGTGATTTTTCAAATGTTTGATTCAAAAAGTGTGAAGATACCGCAAACGGCGTATAGACACTAATGTAGTCGTATTTCCTCCACGCTGATGGATCTACTTGGACACATGCTAGCTCAATTATCGCTTCTGCTCGCCTGTGGCGCCTAACGCGAGACGAGCCGGTAACTCAAGTTACAGGCGGTTCACGGTAATGTCAACACTTTTGAGCCACTAGTTACTTTTTACTTTCAGCCATACTTTATCATTTAACCACTTTTCCAAACAAACATTACCATGTAAGTAATAAACACAGTGTGTATATTCCACCGCACTCGAAAGTTAACGTTTAAGGATTAAATAACATATGCTTATTGGCTATTATTTCAAATGAGAGGGCTTTCAAAGTGCTCACTTTACCGTGAATAGCCCATCGGAGCGAAGTTTACAACTGAGCACTGCACCGAACTACAACATCCACGACTCATTAACAAGCAGCACACACTCCACCGACATTTTCAGAATAGTACGATTTGTATTGCGTATGACCAAAAATGGATATATTTTGTAATACTGTAAAATATAGAATTTTGGTGGAATTAAAATAAGTTGAGTTGAGAGATTTGGGCAGCTCTTAACAACGAGATCTTGAGAGCCAATGGGGGTGAAGTGAGGTGAGAATATAGGAGCGCCTGAATGCAAGAGTGGGGGAAACGGGAGATCCCCGAGATAAACCCCGTAACCAGCGGCATCGTCTGGCACGATTCCCACCTGCGAGAATCCGGGAGTGACCCAGCCGGGGATTGAACCCGGTTCACCTTGGTGGGAGACGAGCAGTCTAACCACTCAGCCTCCGCGGTCCCTATAAGATTATAATAAAAAATTTATTTCTTAGTCCCACTCATCAACGTAAGTTGAAACACAAGCCTTCAATCTGAATCACTACAAGTACATGTATTGTAATATTTGCAATAAAACGTTTTTAAATCTACAGAATGTTTAAGGCAACAAATTAAAGGAATCTTTCTTGTAAAACTACAAAACCTTTTTTTAAATGTTTTTTTATGTTACAGAGAGCGGGGAGATTGTGATATTGACTTGCTACACAAATACATCAGAGGCAAACGGAAGCGAATAAAGATTAACCTTGTGTCAGTAAACATTACTCTCCCTATACACTAGAAAAAACCGAAAAAAAATTTTTACCAAGCTATCTTTGATAACACTCGAGTTATTTTATGCTTTCATAATTAGACGATGAAGTTTTTGACTGGACTAACTTCTTTGCAGTCCAATCACAACCGTTTCTGCTTTAGAGTATCAGACTCCTCGCTGCTCCAATGAAATGGGATAGAAGATTCTGACATGCAGGACAGCAAAATAAAAACCTTTTGTGTTGCAGCACGTAGAATCTTAGCAAACAAAGTTTCCACCGCAATAATTCATCATTTCTAACCATGCTTTATTTGCTGATTAAAATGAACAGGCTCTGCGAACATGGCATGTTGCTAGGATATAAATGATCTAAGTGCTCACTTTCCGTAATCGATTATCCCTGCGCCCATTGTAGAAGGCCGATGGGAACGAGAGTAACATTAATGAAAGGTTGCGAAGACAGGAAGTCGAGACGTCACTGCGTGCGTAGCTGCACGTGTCGCATGGCATGTGCTAGGTGTGACATGCTGGGATATCAAGATCTGCGGGCCATTTCGTTGCACTAGTGCGAACTGGGGCATGGCACCAACACGTATCGTAGCGTGGTGAGTGGATGGTTCGTAGGCCCCGCTTCAGAACGGACGCACTGTGCGGGTACGGTTTGAAAATTATCTTGTCATATAGCAGGGTCTTCGAACTGAAGAAGGTAGATGACGAACGTCTGGGTCGGTTAGCGATATTTTAAAGGCATTTGCGGAGGCAAATACGCACGCAAATACACTCACATAAAAATACTTT
>NQII01000215.1:880573-967059 GCA_002778355.1 Clitarchus hookeri
TAAAAAAAAAATTATCACGAGAACTATTTCTTACTATGCATTACGAACACAAGTATATTCTCCCTGTTTTTATTCATATTAGTTATTAATAAAATAGTTTAATTTAGATTTAAAATATATTTCAAAAATAATCTAACCATAAATATATTCTTGTGTTAACAGAAGTAAAAATTGCTTTTGATACATAACTTATTTTAGCAAACAACGAAAAACTTCAAACGAGGGGCGATTTTTCAAAGGTTTAATTTTAAAAATGTGAAGACACAGCTACCCGTTCATTTCACGCACATGTGAACAAAATAAAATATCCCTGCCTGTAAAGAATTTGTCACACCGTCAAATTTTCTCCTTGAATTAAATTTTACAATAAAATTTATATATGAAATTCAGGCATCAAATTTCACTAGAAAACAGAATTTAGTTGAATAATCTTGCATGAGTTTANAAAATTTATATATGAAATTCAGGCATCAAATTTCACTAGAAAACAGAATTTAGTTGAATAATCTTGCATGAGTTTAAAAGTATGTCATACTGTCAAAAAAAAAAGTTTATTGGACACTAATCTTTGTTTTACAAATTTTCAAAAGGGGATAATGCTGTTGTGTTACCATGCANACTAATCTTTGTTTTACAAATTTTCAAAATGGGATAATGCTGTTGTGTTACCATGCAACTCATTACAGGAAGGATCATTAAGAAATCTGTGATATATATTCAGTTATAAGCATTATTTTTAATTTATTAATTATATACAAGATGTCAATGAATAAGTGTTTGGGGTTCATAGGGGTGGTACATGAAATGGAACATATTTTATTAAGGTACCCATGTCCGGAAATGCCTTCTTATACCACGACACGGCGATACCAGCGAGCAGGGTAAGTCGCAAGCCGGTGGCAACCGAGCAGTGTAACAGCACGTACCGGGCATTACGTGTGTAGGTTGAAGGTGTTTTGCACGGCCCCATTTGACGCACAGTAGGAGGTCCCATTGTCTGGCCACCTTGCTCCCCCGACCTAAGGCCATTGGATTCCTGCCTTTGGGGCCACGTAAAATCACTGGTGTGTGACACTGCTGTGGATGCCAGGATTCGTGCAGCATTCGAGACCATCAAGAACACGCCGGCCATCTCCAGTGATGCGCTCCGCAACATGCTGCGGCGCTACAGAGCATGCATCGAATGTGGAGGAGACAATGGTGAGCAGCTGCTGTAATCTCTCTGTGTGTAATATACCTGATTTACCAAACAGATTCACATGCACCTTTCTTAGTACCTGACGCTACCCTATCACGCTAAAATCGCCATAAATGGTATAAAGAGGCTTTTCCGGACATGGGTAACTTAATAAAATATGTTCCATTTCATCGCATGTACCACCACCATTAATTTATAAGACTTATTCATTGACTGGCTGTATACTGTCTGCATGATATACAAAATCATTTGGTTTTTTACTGTTTTGGTTTAATATTTACTTCCAACAGCATTCGTATGCTGATAGATATTACAAAAAGTAACTATCTCCTTAATATTATTTATATTCTATTTATTGCTTGCATTTGTAAAGATTATTTGGGTTTGAGTATAACCCGTTTTTATGTTCATGATTCTGGTTGGCTGATTTCGTCAAATATCAAAGAAATTTTATGACAGGTCTTGTGTGCAAAATAATGTTATTGAAACTGTAGCCATCCAACTTTTTCAGAAAAATAACGTCGTCTCTTATCACGTTTCAGTCACGTCACAACCTTCCAACTTTATTTGAACAAACTTATTGGAAGCAGTTTGACGGAAATATTCGATAATGTGACATGATCTTTTAAGACGATTTGAGTATGGTTACGATTAGAAACGAATATGAGTTGAACGAGAAAAAACCAGAAGTTACTGATAATAAATTAGCCTACTTTTCTCTACATGGGTGCAAATAAAGTGAAGTTCTTAAAAGCTTAGATGGTAGGTAGGCGTTCACGTCTCATTGACAGCAAGATCATTAGAGATGAAATGAGAAACATGTGAAACAGTACCAATACAATTAAAATACATGAGTGACTAACCCGGGATTCTAATTCAGAAAAACTCTTAAAATTTAGGTAGCTTGCAATCAACTGCATCACGGAGGTAGGAAATATATACACGGCCATCATTTTGAAAATAAGTGCCTGTGACACTAAAAACCATTAAGTTTACATGGCCTACCACAACGCTATTTGTGTCAAAAATTTGGTGTAAATCGGTACATTGGTAACCGAGATAAGGCGTACAAACGCTATTTTCTTAATCGGTGCTATCTTACAAAACTGCTTTAAAAAGTGAATTATACAATGCGTCTAATAGATACTGTCAGCATGGAAAGTTTGATTAAATTTTGTTAAATTGTTAAATATATATGCCAAATATAGCAAAGTATTTACATGGCCGTCATTTTTAAAATCATTGTCTGACTCTATTTAAATCATGTAACTTTACATTGCATAATGTAGGTGTGCAAAATGTTGTGGAAATTAGTTGAATTATTCCGTAAATATGGAAAAATGATGATTTTACTCTCATGACAATACTTTGCGAAAAATCTGGAAAACAGGATCTCTGTATGCAAAAATTATGCTTCTAATTAATACTGTTTGTATAAAAAATTTGGTTTAATTTTGTTGCAAAATGTAATAGATATAGCAAGTTAATATAAATTATTTATAAAACCTGATTAAAACATGCCTGCCGTACAAAACACATGTTAATTTACATGCCCTACTGTAGCAATACTTGCGTGAAATTTTTGTATGAATCGGTTTATTGATCCTCAAGATATGGCTTAAAACCTCCATTGTTGATGTGACGATCTTCATAAATGGAGGACAAAACGTTTATGTATTAGCGCATTCCATGATTTGCATAGATACAATAAACAAAGTTTAATTTAAATATTTTACATAGTTTCTCAGATGAGGCACGTTAAGCTAAAATGTTTGTATAGGCGCCATTCAGAAAATTAGAGACTTACACACTTAAAACATATAAATTAATATGGCCAACCACAGTACATCTTGTTCGCGAAATTAAAAAACCGGTTAATTGTGTCCCGAGATACGGCATAAAATCTGTACTATTTCATGTAGGGACATCTTTTAAAATGGCGGAGAAATGATGCTTTGCATATAAATTTTTTATGGATATAACTGATAGTTTCAGCATACAATTTTAAGTTGATTTGTTTAAATATAGTTTCGTAGATACAACATTTTGAGCTTAAATGTTTATATGGCCACATTTTGAAAATATGTGTGTCTGACCTTCTCAAAGTGCATCAGTTTACATGGTCTGCCATAGTGCTAATTGTTTGCCAAATTTGGTAGGAATCTGTCAATTGTTTCCCGAGTTATTACACAAAAACTTTATTAATTCATGTAGTGCTATCATACAAAACGGCAAAAAAAATGGCTGTTATTTTGTTTATTCGATGCTGGTAATAGATACTGTCAGCGTACAAAATTTGATTGAAATTTTTCAAAGGGTATAGTAGTTATATCAAATAAACCTAAAATTGTTGTTGTGGCCGCCATTTAGAAAATAAGTACCTAATAAAGTTAAATTGCATATATTTACCTAGCCTATCTTAGTATTACTTTCGTGCCAAATTTGGCGAAAATTGGTTTAGTAATTTTAGTGATATAATGTACAAGTTTATTTTTTCATGAGGCGCTAGCTTCCAAAATGAGGGACCAACAACAATATTTACTTCCGAATTAAATATTTACACCTCGCGCTGCCAGCATACAAGNGCTTCCAAAATGAGGGACCAACAACAATATTTACTTCCGAATTAAATATTTACACCTCGCGCTGCCAGCATACAAGATTTTGGTTTAAATCGGTTGAATATTTTGCGAGATGTGACATATCGCCGTAAATATTTAACGGCCGTCATTTTGAANATTTTGGTTTAAATCGGTTGAATATTTTGCGAGATGTGACATATCGCCGTAAATATTTAACGGCCGTCATTTTGAAAGTAAGTGCCTGGTGTGGTCAAAAACTATAAAATTCAGATGTCCTTACGCAGTACTATATGTGTACCGAGTTTGGTGAAATTCGGTTGAAGCGTTCAAAAACTGAAAAGGGGATGACACACACACACGCGCGCGCAAACACACACAAATTCACACGCATACATACACACCTACCCACAAATTCACACGAATACATACACACCCATACACACACACAGACAGGAAAGTATCTCATAAGCCTTTCTTTCCTTCGGAAAGTAGACTAAAGAGGAAAGGCTACGTGAGAAGGGAAACAACTATTGCTCACAATAGCCATGCCATGGTACTTGGTTCTCGTTCAACCAATCATAATCGAACCTTAGTCTATCGCCTTGGCAAGATACGTTTATTTATTTTGCATTTCTTGAAGTTCCCAGTTCACTTCCATATACATATGTTCTGTCGTTAAAAGACTCGGGGGGTTGGGGGGGGGAATAACTGTGTTCGTTAGCATTTATTTTCATTCCTTTGAATATTCACTCTAAATAATTAAACTTCTAAAAATGCATAGTTTACCTGTGCTAAAGAACATTATTAACAAACTTGGTAGACTAGCGCCAAACAGAAGTTATGCATTATTATCTGTTTCTCAAACTATTCTATAGGAATAGATTCATAATGCACACGTTCGGAAATAAAATGTCGCCAATTCCTACACGTCTGTGCGTCGAGTTGACTTCCCATACGACACATACTCGACTACCACGAACTGTATAAGGACTAGCTACCTTAATTTTAAAACGTTCTCGTTCAGCACGTTATCGTTTCTCATCGTGAATGGAGTCTGACGATTAATGTTGTGTACGTACGAGGCGTGTGCATAATAACATGTACGTGTGAAAGAAATAAAAGAGTGGTTGACAGTCACACTTCGTGACACTCGTCTTGAGTTTAACCAGAGATGATCTAAAGTAATTTTTGGTGAGTTATTGATTTGCTTATTGTTGCTGACAGTGTGAACCTTTCACGGCAAGAAGTTTAGAAAGAGAAGGAAGAATTGGACAATTTTTTCATCGTGTTTGTTTTGACAAATGGATGTACACCTATTAAGAGACGGAAAGGTCCCAGTCGTAGAATGTATGCGAGTTGCAATCATCAAGGCTTATTTTTTACGTCTATTCCAGAAACCGAAAATTCATTAACATAAGCTTCTCATCTACACAAAGTTGTCAGTTGCGAAAATAATTTCTTCTACTATCATAGAGAATGCAGGTAAAATTTAACAACTGAAATTAACAAACTGCCCCTCTCATGTTGTTCTAAGTAGTACATGTATTTCGTTTTCATTTAAACTGTCTTCAAGTGTTCCAGAAAATTACTATAATCGCTGTTACTCATTGTTGACGCTTACTCGAATAAGCCAACTAAAGTATACAGAGAAGTCCTTCTCAACATGCTGGCACATAAAAGCAAGACAAGATACACCATCATCCTCTTCCTGTTCCTTTCGGTTCGGTTCTGCATTACTATTGGCTGAGGACATTCAAGCACATAACACGAAATACAATATCGTTAATTCGCACACGTCTACACGCAAAATCGTTTCTGTGCATGACACGTCCATGATGTGTATCAACGGTGCTGTTAAAATACATGCATTCCTTTTCTTACATACACATTTTATGTTTTACGCTTATAACCATAAACCGACCTTAACTCAACGTAGTTTCGTGTAAACACTGAACGACGAATTTCTCGTAATGCCAGCAGCGGGTAGTGGAAAGTTGATCCATTTATTCGTGCTGGTGGCAACTGGAGTTAAATTTTAATTTCTGAACAGCAGAGTTCGAATTGGCGAAATGGAGATAAATGCCATGTTTTAGTCTATTCGCGCTTTCTTCACACTTTTTAATCAAACTTAGAAAAATCGCCCATGTAAGACGTGTTTGGTAGTTTCGTAAATATGTCATGTATTACAAGCGTTTAAGGCCTACAATCTTATTGATATAAAACTACCGTGTTTTTAGTTAAATCGAAATTTTATTTATTTTACCTATAAAATATAATATTTCATCTGTAATTTATATGAATTAAAACAGTGATAAAATAGGTATTTTGGTAATGCCTAGTAATAAATAGTTCTTATGCAAAATACTATTACATTGAGTGCGCACAAATACGGTGCGCTGTCCCTTCGGTGTAATTTTGTATGCTTGGTTAAGCTTTGTTTGTATGAGGCGGAGGAATAACACGTAAGTAGAACTTTACAAGGACTCCATAAAAGTTGTACGTAACTGTGAATGGACCATAACAAACTTAGCAATTTCTCTTCATAGACGGGTAAACATTAGTCATCAGTAGAGACCTGCAAAATTCGCGTTATTATTTGAGGACACGTTAAGCTTAAAACACGTGTACCTATGCAATGCTTTTTGTCATTGGACCAAACTTTGTCTGACACGCCCTGGGTAACTCTGCGCTAATTAAATAAACACTTCACAATTCTGCGCCCCAATCACGTGTAGTTCAGTCAGAAAGGGCGTTGCTTCACACATGTGCAACAGCCAGTGGAGAAACGACGCCAGCCCCGGTAAATACAGTACTGTGAAGTTTAGCCTGATCCCAAATAATAAAGCATATTTTGCATGTCTCTAGTCATCAGCTACGTCTAGGCTGTTCACGGCTTACTGAGCATTTATGATATCAACCTTTGAAAAATATCACTGCCCCTACCTGCGTACGCTTTAACAGGCACACTTACTGGCGTGCTCGCAATAAAGTTGGTAACGGCGGAGAAAAAGTGGTTCCATGTCATAAAGTAATATTAAAACTACTAGGTTAACATCTGCAAAAATTTTAATGATTTTTTTTGCTTTCTTTTTTTTAATGCATGTAAGTGTAAAACTTAGCAAAGTTGTAAAATATTCACTTTTATAGTAATTCCACAGTTTCATGTGACCGACACATGAATAAGTGATAACGCCTATGGCATTGTTAATTTTACATACAGTGAAAGATTTCTGAATGTATGTACAAGTAGATCTTAAGCAAGGCTTTCAAAAGTGTTCATCTGACCGCGAATAGACTATAGCAGTGTTCATTTTTACGTACGGCGAGAGGTTACGTATCGGGAACAAAGTACTAAAAGAAACAGGTATTCCATGACTACTCTGTTCACCTCGGACCAGCTCTAATGTTTTATTTACATTTAAGAGGGCATAACTGCACCTGGTCTTAGGGAGTTCAAAAAACCAAAATTATTTTCTGCATTTCTAACAAATTAAATTATTTTTCCTTGTGATACGAAATAATAGTCTGAAAAAATGACAGTGGTGGGAAGTTACTTTTCAAAGACGAATGAAAGAACTGTATTAATTTTAATATTTCATATTTTTTTCGTGGAAATTTACGAAGTTAATACGTCAGACTGTCGCTCAAAACAATTTATTGTCCATGTAATCGGAAAGTCTGTAGAATAGTTTCCTGGGAATATTATGATGTTCACCCGTGTTACAGTTTTAACTTTTCAGACAAAGTTCGAAGTCAAAATAGCCACAAGTTAAACGCTCGCCAAAGGTGAAACAAGTGCCTTATTTTCAAAGTAATTTCAAACACTTCAGTCCTAGTACTTCAACAAACACTTTAGTTGGAACTGAACTGCATGTTAATATGAAATGCTGGAATGTGTGTGAGTTAAAATTAATATTCATGTTTACGTCACAAAAAACGTGATGAACGTTATTTTTTAAATTATTCCGTATTCTTATTAAGCTTCCATTGGTGTCACGCCACGAAAAATTCAAATATCCCTAAAATAGAAAATTACAGTTTTGGCTCTTGCACACTGTTAAGGAACTCCGTTGGAAGTTGTGTGACTTACGTCGATACAGCGCTGTCCATCCAGACACAGCTTCCTCTGTCTGGTCCCTTGTTACTGTTGACAAAGACGAAAGTTATCGTAAAATAGAAAACGAAAATATCTGCGGTAACAAAGCTGGCTTGGATAACGATGTCCTAGGGGTTGATAATGTCCACTAGACCCCTACGATATATTAAAGGGACGGTTCAAATAAAATAAATTATTAATGTTCGCTTTCAAAAATGCCACGTGCGCACATACCTTCGGTGAAAACTTAATATCAATCAGTGGTTGGATGGGAATTCAAATACTCGAGACACTTTGAACTGGCCGTAGACAAACTTTATTCCAAAAGTTTTGAACGCAAAATTTTTCGTATGGTTTAAATAATATTTTTAGTTTCAATCAAGCCACTGTTAAACGCAGTTAGGCCGCTTTGCATGTGTGCACGAGTGTTTATGTAAGGTAAACCTGGGAGATACGACGCACCTTTAGATTTATGTGCTTAAAAAAACTAAATTAATTATACCCTAAAACAAATACCAGAAACAAAAATTTTGTGGTTTTGTGTGTTTGCAGAATAATTATGAATATGAAATTATAATGGAAAGTAGTCAAAATCTGAAGGGGAATAAAACCCTTTTGGCTATATTTCCCATAGGTGTGGGTGATATGGCAATGATGAGGTGGGAGATATGGCTTATGGCTAGGGTCAGTGACTTTTCGCGTAAAAATCGGAGCACACAGTAAACTCAATACTATATACACACCTCAGCTGTTGTTATACATCCATTGGCTGCTGGTGCCGTGTCCGTCTTTGGCCAAGCCACTCAGGACTAAGTAACTCTGACACAGAACCTTCGTGATTCGTGCGCAAACGGTTAACATGGGCCAAAACATTTTTTAGCCAATCAAAGAAGCTCGATGACCCTACAGTGATTTGGACTGTATCTTGTCTCGAAATCTTTTCGCGAATTATCACTGCCCCTACTTATGGCTTAATAATGTTAAAGTTCCCAATTGCAATGGCAATCAGTTTTCCAAAATAAAATCAACTACATTTATAACTAATATGTACTCTAAATATAAATTAACTCTTTTTGATTACTTTTTTACCAAAACAACATTCTTCTATAAAACATTGTCAAATAAGTTCAGAAATGGAATATAATAAAATTTTTCTTATTATGCATTTTTTTGTGCGAGTAAATAACACTGCTTCCTCTTCACACCCCTCTCCTGCTCACAAAATCGCACACTTAAAACGTGAAAGTAAAAAAGAAAATTTCGTGAACACATGAGCCACATAAGCACCAAAACTCAACAGAAATCCAAAACAGAAGAAAATATGCACAGACTGCTGGATGTTTTTTTTGTAGTCCTTTACATATATTATGTTTATCTTTTCTTGCGCTTTTTTCTCCAATCTACCACACATGTTGAAAATTAAACTACACCTGTTACATGTATCATGTTACATGTAGCCATATACTACAGCTTGTACATTTAATCCATTCTGCTGTTGATGAAGTGTCTGCATATGTATCGACACAATCACAGNAAAAAAACTAAATTAATTATACCCTAAAACAAATACCAGAAACAAAAATTTTGTGGTTTTGTGTGTTTGCAGAATAATTATGAATATGAAATTATAATGGAAAGTAGTCAAAATCTGAAGGGGAATAAAACCCTTTTGGCTATATTTCCCATAGGTGTGGGTGATATGGCAATGATGAGGTGGGAGATATGGCTTATGGCTAGGGTCAGTGACTTTTCGCGTAAAAATCGGAGCACACAGTAAACTCAATACTATATACACACCTCAGCTGTTGTTATACATCCATTGGCTGCTGGTGCCGTGTCCGTCTTTGGCCAAGCCACTCAGGACTAAGTAACTCTGACACAGAACCTTCGTGATTCGTGCGCAAACGGTTAACATGGGCCAAAACATTTTTTAGCCAATCAAAGAAGCTCGATGACCCTACAGTGATTTGGACTGTATCTTGTCTCGAAATCTTTTCGCGAATGNTTTTAGCCAATCAAAGAAGCTCGATGACCCTACAGTGATTTGGACTGTATCTTGTCTCGAAATCTTTTCGCGAATGATCACTGCCCCTACTTATGGCTTAATAATGTTAAAGTTCCCAATTGCAATGGCAATCAGTTTTCCAAAATAAAATCAACTACATTTATAACAAATATGTACTCTAAATATAAATTAACTCTTTTTGATTACTTTTTTACCAAAACAACATTGTTCTATAAAACATTGTCAAATAAGTTCAGAAATGGAATATAATAAAATTTTTCTTATTATGCATTTTTTTGTGCGAGTAAATAACACTGCTTCCTCTTCACACCCCTCTCCTGCTCACAAAATCGCACACTTAAAACGTGAAAGTAAAAAAGAAAATTTCGTGAACACATGAGCCACATAAGCACCAAAACTCAACAAAAATCCAAAACAGAAGAAAATATGCAGCGACTGCTGGATGTTTTTTTTGTAGTCCTTTACATATATTACGTTTATCTTTTCTTGCGCTTTTTTCTCCAATCTACCACACATGTTGAAAATTAAACTACACCTGTTACATGTATCATGTTACATGTAACCATATACTACAGCTTGTACATTTAATCCATTCTGCTGTTGATGAAGTGTCTGCATATGTATCGACACAATCACAGCACTCGCTTTCATCACAACTGTTACTATCTCCACTTGAGGCAAAAATCACCACATTACCATCTTCTTCACNTTTGTAGTTTTGATGGACATTTACGTGTATTGCTCTTCTTAGGCCTGTCCTAGTTCTTTGTTAATTTTTTCGCATTCTTTGCAGCAATGCATTTTTTTCGCATCCGCTCTCTTCCTCTTCTTGTATTTTATCACATCAGGACGAGTTACTAGTTGAGCATATTGCGTTCTTGCTGGCAGTTTTCCTGGAGCACATTTTCGTATGGGAGATACTTCATTTCTCAATTTGGTTGGTGTCACATCTTGGCTGGAGATGCATGGAGTCAGAGAAGCTGGAGAAGCAGTGAGAGTTTTCATCGGATTGAAAGCAGAAGTTGTGGAAGGAGATTCAGTAGCAACGCCTGCTTGGAGAGGTTGCGGGATACCATTGCCCACCATAGGAAGAGGATCGTCATGGCCACTTTCGAAGCAAGCGTCACTTTCTTCGGGATGGGACTGGTAAATTGGATCAGACAGTCGTAAATAGGCATAATCGGAATGACTGCGGGGTTTAGAGGTACTGTTCCTGTAGCCCTGAATCCTGAAACACCATTTTAAACAGTAGCGGCCGGAGACCAAGCACCCTTCAGGAGCACTCCAAAGTGGTGACGCTCAATGCTGGTATAACTTAGCATCCAGTTATTACATGTGTCTGCCCAATAGGCCTTCAATGGCCAGGTCTGCCAAGCCACACGACACACTACTCGGCAGACCTAGAAAATAAATATTGTGTATGTATTGAGAGTTGATATGCGAACAATAGCCATTCAAAATAAGAACATATTTTCCTCCATTATTTCGTGGAATGAAATGGTTTTCAAGCCAGTCCATGAATATGTATTCTTCTACGTACGCCGATTTCTTCCTCATTAAAATAACCCCTCAAGGTTGCATGCTTTTTTTCCAACATTTTTTCTTATTTACCTTTTTTTAAATGCAGTAGAGTGGTAAAACTGAGCCCTCGGCATTACATCATGCCACTACAGTAACTGTTTCGACCATTTCCATTGCTTTTTTTATATGAACATATTTTATAGCTCGTTCGGCAACCACGTGTCAAGACTTATTCGGTAATGACAAACCCAGCTTATCCATGTTGTAGATGTTACTTGGTTTATACAACATATTATCTTCAAACAAGGTTTTCTGCAAAAGCTCACAATAGGCTTTAATTTCTTCCTTGTTCATCCCTTCTGCACATTTATTTGATATGCCTTGAGATTAACACATATATCTGTGTTTTTCTTCATAAAAGAACTGTACCAATCACAGCCCGCTAACCTCGTTTCCTTATAGAATCTCTTTGCCTTATTCATTGACACCGCTAAGTAATAAGCGATTCTTCTAAGGTTTTGCCTAGTTGGAGCAAAGCCTGCTGCCTGAAACTTTTAACTTTCCTAGCAAGCTTCCTTTTGGCGTCTTTCCCTAACAATAGAGGTTGACCAAGTTTCCCTTTTATGAAACAGCCTGTTGTTAATCTAGTGCACAGAGTTTTCTCCGGGACTTTATTTTTTCTTGCAGCTTGTCTTATTGGTTTTTTTCATTTCGCATCGCACTGATAGATTTAATTAGGTTTTTCCTGTACCCACGCTGCCATTTTCAACCACAGCTATGGGTTGCGTCGTATCTCCGATGCGTTTGGGAGATACGACGCATTTTGTGGAAGGGAGATATAACGCATAGTTAATTTTAATAACCAATTTTCCTGGAATTTATTGTTGTATTAGAAATGGAAAAGTTACTTACATACTTCTGTTAATTTTCATAAATAAAAAAAAAGCTATTTGGACCGGTAAGTGATTATATTTTCTCTCTATTTTAGGGACCAAATGGCCTACGACCCATGGACCTAGATACCGCGTAATTTTAAGTTGTTATGTGATACTATTTTACAAAATGGGGAACAAAAATATCTTGTATACTGGGAGTGCATGTAACTAACATCAAGTATGTCTACATAGAGCCTCATTTCTCCTCCATTTTGTAAGATAGTGACACAGGAATAAATAAAATTTTAATGTCATATCTCGGGAAATATGTTCTGCTTCCTAAGAAATATGGCAAACAAGTGTTTCTGCTGTAGGTGATGTTTACTTATTTGTTTTAGGCATGTCAGACACTTATTTTCAAAATTGCGACCATATAGCTATTTAAGTAGTGTTTGTTATATCGCCGAAACCATGTAATTAATTCTAATGAATTTTTCTATGCTGGCTTTATATATTACAAACATCAAATGTGTGTACATTAAACCTCATTTGTCCGCCATTTTATAAAATAGTATGACATAGGAAATTAAAATTACGCGGTATCTCCCAAAAACAATCGATTTCTTCAAAATTTGGAAAATATGCAGCACTATGGCCGGCCATATAAACAGGCAAACTTTAAGAGGGTAAGACGCATGTATTTTTAAAATGGCGGCTATATAACAATTTTAGCTTAGAATATTTTATCTACGAAACTACAAAACAAATTTCAATTTTACCTTTGTATTCTAACAGTATCAATTATATCCATCAAATGGTCTATGCAAAGTTTCATTTATGCGCCATTTTGTAAGAAAGCCCCACATGAAATAACACCCTTTTCATGTCGTATCTCGGCAAACAATTTACCGATTTCTTTCAAATTTGGCAAAGAAGTTGAACTGTGGTAGGCCNAAAATATGCAGCACTATGGCCGGCCATATAAACAGGCAAACTTTAAGAGGGTAAGACGCATGTATTTTTAAAATGACGGCTATATAACAATTTTAGCTTAGAATATTTTATCTACAAAACTACAAAACAAATTTCAATTTTACCTTTGTATTCTAACAGTATCAATTATATCCATCAAATGGTCTATGCAAAGTTTCATTTATGCGCCATTTTGTAAGAAAGCCCCACATGAAATAACACACTTTTCATGTCGTATCTCGGCAAACAATTTACCGATTTCTTTCAAATTTGGCAAAGAAGTTGAACTGTGGTAGGCCNCTTTTCATGTCGTATCTCGGCAAACAATTTACCGATTTCTTTCAAATTTGGCAAAGAAGTTGAACTGTGGTAGGCCATATTAGTTTATGTTTTTAAGTGTGCATGTCTCTTATTTTCCGAATGGCGCCTATACAAATATTTTAGCATATCGTGCTATATCTACGAAACCATGTAACAGATTTAAATTTAACTTTATTTATATTATCAATGACAATAATCGAATGTGCTAAACGTTTTGTCCTCCATTTATGAAAATAGTTACATGAACAATGCATGTTTTATGTCATGTCTCGAGGACCTCAAACGATTCATACAAATATTTCACGAAATATTGCTACAGTAGGGTATGTTAATTAACATGTATTATGAGCGGCAGGCATGTTTTATACGGGTTTATATAAATAATTTAGATTATTTGTTACATCTATGAAACGTTTCAACCATATTCAAACAATTTTTTTACGCCAACAATATTAATTAGAAGCATTATTTATCCATACAGAGATCCGTTTTTAACGGATTTTTTGCATAATAGTGTCAAGTAAGTAAATTGAACATATTGTCATATATCCAGGGCAATTATGCTAATTGCCACCTAATTTTGCACAATTACAGAGAGCCATGCAAAGTTACAAGATTCAAATAGCGCCAGACATTGTTTTTCCAATTGACGGCCGTATAAATATTTAGTTAGGGACAGCATACCTATTTAATAATTTAACCAAATTCAATCAAATTTTTGTGCTGATAGTATCAATTAGAAACATCCCATACAGAAACGCCTTTAAAAAATNTAAAAAATTTTTTACAAAATATCCCTGATTCAAAAAATAAAGTTTCTATATCATATATCGGAGACCAATCAACCGATTTCCAACAAATGTTTCACACGAGTGGCACTATGGTAGGCCATGTAAACGTGTGTGTATATAATAGCTCAGACGCTTAGTTCGGGTTAGCGTACCCTATCATTCAAAACATTAGACTGATTACATCCGTAGTTGATGCTCCGAATCCTACCTCCACGATGCAGTTGATTGCAAGCCAGCTTAATTCTACGAGTTTTTTCTGAATATGAATCCTGGATAAGTCACTCGTATATTTTAATTATCTTGGTAGTGTTTCACATGTTTCTGATTTCATATGTAATTATATTGCTGTCAATGAGACGTCAACGCCTACCTATCTAAGCTTTTAAGAATTTCACTAAAATGTATTTGCACTCATGTAGAGGAAAGTAGACTCATTAGTTATCAGTAAATTCTTGTTACAGATAATTGCCCTAAAAACCACTGCATTGAACCGGTTTTATATTTATGAATGACCTTAATCGTTCTTGCCCACTTGTCAAGTATTGCGCTTTTTGATTTTTTTCGTTAAGTATAAATATCATGAAAGAATAGTTGTTAGGTTACTGAATTTTTTTTCGTTAAGTCTGGTAACCCACCTCAGATTTCCAAATTTCTTTGTCTTGTCACGAGTCCGTACGCAACATAAAGGCAGAAGCTTGAATTTGTTTTCCATTTTAATACTTGCATGACCGTATTCTGTTTTTTTGTGGTTAAAGATATTCCTGTAATTTCACACCAAAATTCCATTCACGCTTACTTCCGACTTTTCTGAAGCCCTGCTGAAGTTATACTTTCAGGTTATTCCTCCGCTTCACGCAAGCAAAGCTTAACTAAGTCTATAAAATTGCTTCAAAGGAACAACGCACCGCATTCGTGGGCAATCAGTTTGATAATATTTTCAATGAGAACTATTTATTACAAGGCATTACCAATATGCCTATTTTTACCCTGTTTTTATTCATATTAATTATAAATTAAATTTTATAATTTATACATAAATTAAAAGTTAGGTTTTGATTTAACCGAAAATAAGATACTTTTAACGGAAGTATAACACGCTTGTGATACATGACATATTTAGGAAACAACGTCATGCATGGGGAGATTTTTCAAATGTTTGATTCGAAAAGTGTTAACAAAACGCGAATAGACTTTAATGAGATGTTGAGTAGTCTATTTGCAATCTTATCGAGTGAGGTGGCTCAGTGGTAGGCCACTGGACTCGCATTCGGGAGCACCTACATTTCTAATCTGTTCTGTTGCGTGTACGATAAACTGTTGATTTATTTCCACATTCATAACATTGCAAGTATTTTTTTAATCGCTTCCGACGATATGTTACATACACGTTCTGGGCGATATTTTCCTGAATAACATGCAGCTCTGGTTTTCCATTGTCGTTCAGTTCACACGCTTCACTGAATACAACATTACGGAAAGAACTTCTAATCGCGTAACAGAAGGAATAAACTGGTTAGAAGTTATTTATTCGTTGCCCGAATTGTTGTACTGGACCTCGATGCTGGGTTGGTGAAACATATTTACGGATGATAACAAAAAATGTATAGCACGAAGCTCTACATTTTTAACGGAATACATATTTCATATACAATTGTAATGAAATGCCTGCGGAAACTACGTCCGGCGTACATAAAATCACGCTCTTATCATAATTGGATCCAGTGATGTGGCACTGCAGAAATACAAGGGCAAACATCCCACAATGGCCGATGGCGGGCGCGGATGTGTATTTTTAGAAGCGGCCACGCGACGGTTTTGCGTATTTATTTTACTTTACGTGCAGAATGGCATGAAGCGGAGGGTAAACAGCGGTGTGCATTTCATGCATTTATCGGTCACAAACCGTGAAGTTTGTAACTTGGCCTGTCATTTTGTCAGGCACGCACGTTCACCTGTCCGCATGTTCTCTTTTATTCTACAGGTGAACGTGTTGGTATAAAACCGTATTTGGAGGACATGTACTTTAACAAATTATTAAAAGAATTCCCGGCTGCTTTGTCGTATTTAGACAGGACGTAATCTTTCGCAGAGAAGTTTTGACGACCCAACCAAGGAGTGCGATTGAATGCTGTTTTAAAAAGACAAATAATGGTAGCATGCCAAACGGGGGTTAAAATCGGCGACCATTTAACAGCAAAGACACTGCTCCGAAAATTCAGTACTGTATGTTTATCCATGGTGGGTTTGCACGAAAAAAGCCAAGCCATTGAACACCGTGCTGATAGAAAGATTTCGTTTCATATACCATAAAAATGTATTCGAATAGTAATTGTTTGCACTGAAAAAAAAAAATTTGTTCAATCAATAATCTGCTCTAGTTCTAAACATTTAAATTAATTTCCTTGAACAAAATAAAGCATTTAAAAATAACGTGTTGGGTAAAACATTTATTTCGTTGTTCATATATCACTTACATGTAATTTTTTATACCTAACCACTTTAAAATTGTTAGTAACTAAGCTTTTCTGGTTGTCGCAAACATTATAAATATGGTAAAGTCAAATAAATATCTAGTTTGGAGTGAACAGGAATTGGTTAGCTGGAACAGATATTACAGCTTTTGACGCTCAATAAAATTAGTTTGGTCCAAAAATGGCATTTATTTGGTCGGCTGTAAAATAATCTGGTAATTTGATTGCCTTCGTTTGAATTTACAGCTCGACAGTTCGTCCTTAATTTCTGTTAAAATATGATAGTAACGGTGCTTGTTAGTGCATACATCGATGATCGGTGGTGTCACAGAGAGTCCCACTGAAACAGTTTCAATTAATAAAAAATAAACATTTTTAACTTCAAAAAGTTTAACGAAAAAGGCAGGTATTTCATACTGCGGAGCCGCGGTAGTATAGTTGTTAATCTACTCGCCTCCCACCTAGGAAAACCGGGTTTGATTCCCAGCCGGTGTTGCTCCCGGATTCTCGCATGTGCAAATTGTGCTGGACGATGCCACTGGTTGGTGGGTTTTCTCGGGGATCTTCCGTTTACCCCACCCTTGCGTTCCGTCGCTGTCCCATACTCGCATCGCTTCACTCACATCGGCTCTGAATACCTTGATGTTAAGAGCCGTCCAGATCTTTCCACTCTCTCCACCAAACATACAGAGAAATGTGCCCAGTTTACAAACAGCCGTGGTGGCCGAGATTGCTGAGATAAAGTGTCAGAGTGTTTGAGCGAATGTGGTTTGGATTTTAATCGCGGTCTATCTGTTAATTTCGTGTAACGGCCGACACTCTTATATATCTTAGCCATAGTAATCTTTATTTGCACTGAACAAATCTTATACGTTTGGGGAAACCAAATAAGAGCAAAAAAATGGTTTCAGCAAGCTGGTTACACCAAAACCAATTTTATTTTATTCAACAATACATTTTTCTCAGTGCGTACATACGTCATTAAACACCCACGTTAAATGCACGTATGTGCACAAACATACTGCATTTCGGGGAGTATTTATTGAAGAAATTTTCAGAGCAAAATTAATAGGCGAAATTATTCTACGAGGGTTGATGCATAAGTCATTGTAACATTCTTTTTCATGCTGTGAGCGGTAAGTAAAATTTTCAAATACGCTGATAAAATATAAAAATTAAAGGGTAAAGAAATATATGGACAAGGCAGAGCATGTGTAGTATAGGGAGTATCCATAAACATCGAAGCTGTTAAAAAAATCAGTCATTTTACGGAGTGATATTTGAACACCAAACAGAAATTATGAAGTCCACAGCTCTTATAACTAACCTGCGCCCATCTTGTGACAACCTAAGGATGTAAATGTTATTTCTACGAATGTAACTTACGTAAAGTTTTAAGTTTCTAGTAATATGTGAGTGATTTAAGTGATCCCATATGTTACAGCTGCCATATATACGTTTTGATGTTTGAACATGGATAATCTAACTGCCGCAGTAACGATAATTTTTCTCTTACAGTGGCTTAGAAAGCTTCGTGTAGACTCGGCATTGTTCGTTTCAAAAACCCAAAAGCTATAGGAAATAAGGAAACTTTCCGTATTTTGTGTTTATGGAGCCAACTCCGTTTTATGTTATTATGGATCGCATTTCCGCGAATAGACGGACATTTGTAACAGTCCATAAATTACACCCTGCTTCTCGTGTTCATCATGGCAGTTTAAGCATTAAAATATGTATACACATGGCAACCCTAAAGACCTTCAAAATGTTTACATAGCTTATATAGAATAACGCAAAACCTTTCGCAGTGTACACGAGAGTGACACACAGGACCAGCGCATGGAATCGCGATGTGGAGGTCAGTAGCCACGTGTGTTCGCGATTGGTGTTTGGCCAAGCAACGTTGTCCATTGCACGAACAATCACCGCATCTTACGGTCTCTCCTACTGTCATTCGTGCAACAACGGGGAAGTGCGCCATTCCAATAATACAGTGCTTGCTCATATACAATTCCTTCAAACAAATCGTGGTGTCCAATTTTTTTGAGAAAACCCTGGCCAACGCGATTACCTTGCCTGTCCCTATTGAGACCACGTGGGGCTGGATTAGGTGTCCCAGTCGTCAACACAGGGTCATTATTGCCCAAATGCGCCACCGGGTAGGCGGAGCACGGAGATTCATTCTGCAGGATGGGGCTACGGATGGTGTTGCAGTGGTCCAACCAAATCACCATCCACCACGGTGAGCTGGCTTCGATTCTCGGCGGGATCAGCTATGGATTTTACGTGTTGGTAACATGGCGGACGTTACCCACCCCCTCCCACCAACTTAATCGCTGATACATCTCCACATCCTATTTTAAACTCATCGGCTCCGGAGACCTCAGGTGTTCAAGTCCTACACTTTCCGCACGATATTCTACAACTTTATCCAACAATTGCGGTTCACATTTCTACAAGAGGGGTGTCACTGGGAAGAAAATTCGTCGACACCTCCTGCACGAGCATTTACACTGGCGAGCAAAATTCAAGGATCGGAAAGATTGCACATATTACGTCGCGCCGCAGTGATTCAAATAAGCACAGAGCCTTGGAGGTGTGATGTGTGAGTTTGCGAAAGGTGAATAGCTATGCCCGAGAAAGTAATCCAGCGTGTTGAAAGCGGCGTTATTGACACGTGGGTTCCTAGCACAGCAGGACATTAAACAGAAACGTCCATGCGAGAGGCGCAAGCAGAAACAACGCAGCCCTCAATGTGGGATACGATCACCCCCGACTGCGATGCGGAACGTGCACCAGTGTTCGTGCTCGGTGTGACGCGTCGACGAGCCCTCGAGGCATCGTGGCCATTCCTCCCGCAGCGCCAGTAGTAGTTGTGGAGTCGTCACCAGCGGCTGGCGATGTGCTGCGTCCACACTTCAATATGTGAAACATCTATTCAGCTTACACATGTGCGCAGCGAAGATAATCTCTCCTTCAAGTTTTACACGTAATAACGAATTTCATGAACCAGTTAACTTTCTTATTGATTTATCTGCCCGACTTGTAATTCAAAAACACCTTTGTTTTCAAGATGAAGGCAGTGAGAACGTCTGATACGTTTCACGTTACCCGAAAGAAAACTTTTCCGAGGTTACGAGTTTGTTCACATTGAAAATAGCTACAGATTATGCCCGCAGAAGCCAGAAATTGTTTTTAAAAATCTAAGAAACGAAAAAAATAGATTGTAGAGAATGAACTGATTCCGAATTCCACATTGAATATGCGTATCTGCGAGATGCATCTAGCTATAATCATGAGGCGTAACTTGTGACATGTGATGACATAACTTTGAAGATGGCATGTTATAAATGTGATAATCTAGTGGCGATTTCAGTAATGAGGCAGTGGGGCACGCTGTCTTTAGTGGAGGACGGATCTGTTTATTGCAAACAAACAACGCGAATCTCTCTGTGTTTATTTGCACTCGTCAGAGTGAAGCTTGCCACTGTGACTCAGGTAGATTGTAATTAAAATTGTTTCCGTTAAATTTAATGTGTTGTAAGTGTTATACAAATAATAAGTATTAAATATTTTATGATATAAACAAATTTTTAAATAGCGATCGTAGTTATGGAATAACAGAGAATAAGAAATCACAAATAAAATTCTTCTCCGTTTTTAACTAATAGCTTTTTTAAAAGTAAACATCATTACTTATTTATAAATATCAACGATAGAACAAAAAATAGTTTATACGCGATTAACAGGCTATCACAAACTGACCCATGATTAATACTCAAATCTATTTCCTATTGTGTGAGACCAGAACCAGCCATTTTTGCTATTAACGTCACTCAATAAAATTTATTTTCAAAATAAAATATATCTAAATTACATCTATACGCGCAGATTTTGAATTTTTCATAGTGCTGTGTATGCGCCTACAGTGTAATCACTTAAGTTTTTTTGGCAATTGAAAACAAAATGGAATTAAGAATGCAATGAAATACCTAACGAATGACCCATTTAAACCTGACTGCCTACCTATCAGTGGGGAATGAGCTGATTAACTATCTACTTTCCACTAAGATTATTAGATTACATGCGTGAAAAGGCAAAGACTACACAAATCTCAACCAGTCAGGGTTCTCCTTTCGTCTCGAGCATGTTAAATTTCGTGTCTTTGCGTTCTTCTCTTTCCGGTTAAAACTTGTTGGTTTGATCCTTATCGAGGATTTTCCTGCGTTTCTCCTTTCGCCCCAGCCTGGGCATTGTTCGCTTACAAACGAATATCAGAGAATTGGCGCGCCTTGTAATGGAAGACGAGGGAAGTCCTTTTGTCTCGTTCCTTGCTATCTCTGGTGTAGCAATCCGATAATATTAACGAATTTCCAGCTCCGAACTGAGAGAAAGGTTTGTTCCAGCTAACAAAATGCTTGTACGTATAGGACCAAATATATGTTTAGCAGCCCCAACAAAATGTTTTCTCGAGTAAACAAAATTTTTAAAGCAACAATATTTATCTTGTACAAACAAAACCTGTGTGTTGGGTCAAAAATATTAGCCTATGAACAAAATACTTAGTTTAATCAACCGTATGTATTTGTTTGACAGCTTGTTTTATTGCCTTCGTTCGAAAATAAAGTTCGAGAGTTTGTTTGAAATGTTGGTGATAGTTAGAACAGTAACAGTGTTTGTTAGAGCATTTATCGATTCTTAATGACTGAACAACACCCCAATAAGAAAATTTTAAAAGGAAACTAAACATAACGCCGTAAAAAATAAAATATTTACATATACACTTTGTTTAGTTATTGAATTACATATATTAAAAATAATATTCCAGTGATATTCAGTAGTCACTTAAGCTAAGGTTGATGGAGCGCAACGGTCGTCTAGAAACGAACTGTGTTTGAATCACCATCGGGTTTTATCAATTTTTAAAATTAAAAGACTGTTTAATGCACGTGGAGCCTAACAAAGCCCTAGTTGCGCCAACAAAATTTTACAGTTTGTTGCAACCAAATAAGAAAAACAAAACAATTAATGACCCTTATATAAACAACTTATTTCGTTGCGCCTAAGAAACAATGTTTTATTCAATAAACCACTTTTCTCAGTGTGCCAGTGGCAGTTGAAGCACATAGCACATGTTTACATGCTGTGCAGTCTGCATTATTGATTTCCGGCCAACACGGTGGAGAAAATGCAGGGTCGTTGTTCCGTACTTTCGTGCAGTCAGATACGCATTGAGTTCCTGAACAAGAACAACATCGCGCGAGTTTTCTAGCAGCTGCATGAACGCAAGCGACAGAACACGGCGCAGCAAGAACTCCCACTACGACGCCGCGCTACAACCAACAACAAGATATCCTCAATGGCCTCCAAGAGCTTCTACCTGTGGCGTCCTAACTTATGGACAGAGCACTGTCAGTGACCACATGATTCAGAGCATACTATTATCAGGGATGATTTCATATCCAGTGTTGGGGCCGCGGTGATGAAGTACTTAAGACTACTTAACTCCAGCCAATGCGTGCCGGGTCCAATTCCCGGCGAGGGTAACGCGGATCTCCACGTGACGCAAACTAGACGGACGTTACCATTGACCGGCGGGTTTTCTCGGGACACTCCCGTTTACTCCTGTTATTGTATTCCGCCAATCCGTCTTCGCCTCATTTCACCCTGACCGGCGCTCAAGGCCGCGCCGGAAAGAGCCGACGGAAACCACTCAACACACGAAATATCTCTCATCTCCAGTGTAGACATGCGTGCGAAGCACAAACAGCACAAATAAACTGCTCCTAGGCCAAGAATTAGACAAATTTGTAGACAAGAAAAGATATTTTAAACAATACACTCATTAGAGTGTAAGGAAACGTGCAAACGAAGCTAAACTCGCGTTCTTATATAGAAAAAGTAAAAACTGCTCCAAATCAGTTAATTGGACTACAGACCTGTTGAAGTTTCTCCACTTGAATAGGTGAAATTCTACTGATCATTTTAGTTTCTGGTATTCACTGATTAAAGGGATATCTACTGATTCCTTGTGAACTTCACTGGCCTAGAAATAAAACCCTGAGGCATTCCATTGATTTCGCCAATGTATTCACAACTCATTAACTGAAGACGCAGTAATACAGTTCAATTGATTCAAATCGCTGACTCNTGATTTCGCCAATGTATTCACAACTCATTAACTGAAGACGCAGTAATACAGTTCAATTGATTCAAATCGCTGACTCGGATTAAGTACGCACAGGTAATGGAAAGAAGGGCACGAGCCATAGACAAATGATTAGTATTCAAGAATAGTTGTGCATGCATAGACGCAGCAGCGCCTTATGAACTCATATGTAAAAGCATATAAATACAGGTATTTCGAGAACCCATAGAACTGCAGATAATCATCGTTAGTGAGCTCTAAACATTCCTGCAGATGTCGGTACGCCTCGTCGTCGTGAAAGTGCACATTTATGCACGTTGCGGAGTTTGAACAGGGCTGAAACATTGGCCAGTGTGAAGGGCGATTTTCACACCGTGAAATTGCTACTCATGCGAGACATAACACCACGACGGTGATGCGAGTATGAAAGCAGCGCGTTGGAGAGAACCGAACGAGTTGAAAACCTGGAACAGAACCACGAAATATGTCAACACCACGGGATGAGAAAGACCTCATATTTATGGCAGTGACGGGCTGTTCAGCTTCGCCCCGAACGCTAGCAGAACACTGGAACACCACAACAGGTTTTAAGTTGCCCGCTTCCTCAGTTCGATGACTTCTGCTTCGCAATATTCATCTTATTTGAGCAATGTGTGGGATAAGAAATTATTCGCTATCAATAATTTTAATATGGGACTGCATGCATGCATTCCTTCGCGGAGGATTGCCTTGAGTCTGAACCATTTACGTCTCAGGCCACAATAGGTTCACAAACGCATCTAAGTGGAAACATGTTTATTTTTTCGGACGAATCCCGCTTCAATTTGGAATACAATGATGGCCGAAAACGCATTCAGTGATGTCAAGGTGAGCTTCATCTTCAAGAACGCTGGGCGTGATGATTTAGGAGTCGATTGGCTCTCATAGACGATCTTGGCTGCTACGAATTGTGGCCATACTCGACAGCAAGCGCTGCATCAGGGAAGTTGCGGAGTTGTGGAGTCATGCCCTTCTTTCAGCGCACTCCTGGAGCTACTATTCAACAAGACAGGAATTTCAAAGCGACCTTCTTATCATGGAAGGTACCACTTCTTACCTGGCCTGCATATTTGCCTTATATGTCACCAAATGAGCGTGTCTGCGATATGGTCATTCGGCAACTATCCCGTCCTTCTCACCCAGCAGCAAATACCGATGAACTGTCTACTCGGGTAGAAGCAGCATGAAATGCGATTTCCCAGAACACATGTGAGGCCGGTTTGATTCGAAATACCACGGTGTGTATCAGATCTTAAGGCAGCTCTTGTAAGGTTTACAGCATTCTAATTTTTCGCAAGTATGTAATTTTGTTGTATTTCTCTTAACATGTAATCGTTTGTTTCCAACACTATTAGTAATTTGTGTAATAAATTTCCCTTAATTCTGATGGTTCCTTCAAGTTTTCACAAACATGAGTGTATGTACTATGGAGGAAAAAATGGATTACGCGTGTTGTGTAGCGGTGAGGATCAGTGTATATGTGTGTAATTATATACATATTATATATATATATATATATATATATATACACGTATAGAGTAGAAGAAGATTATTTTAAAGAAATTCTGTCGTTTTCATAATACAGGTTGCAACTGTAATACGTAACATAAACATTAGTTGTGATTTTTTGAAAGCTATTCTTTGGTATTATTTATAACACAATAAAATTAATTACATTCGATTGAAATTTGCTTTCAATTATTCCTTAACTGTTTATTTGAATTTTCTGTAAAAATCCTTACAAATATATCAACTATTAAATGAGAAGAAAAAGTGCATTAAGATATGTTCTTAAAACTATTTTAATAATTTGACTAAGTTAAAAAAATTTTAAAGCACTGAAAATAGTTTAAAAATTAATTTTTGCCCTGTGGCTTTTGTTATTAAAAACAATTAATTTCTTTAAAATGCATTGAAGTTAAAACCTTTATACTGAAATCAGAATCGAAAACTGTTAAAACTTTATGTTATAAAATGTGTTTCCANGCATTGAAGTTAAAACCTTTATACTGAAATCAGAATCGAAAACTGTTAAAACTTTATGTTATAAAATGTGTTTCCAGCTAGAAGTTCATTCATTACTTTATAAGTTAAGTTACTTTAAAGTTAAACGTAAATAATTTTCTTTGTTGGCTTCAAACTTTCCAATACATCTCCAGCAGACAAACTTTTATTGTTTATGTTTGAAAACATCTTATTTTTAAACTGTGGACTTCGATTTGGAAACTAGAAATCTTCTACATTTGCATTCCACTNGCATTGAAGTTAAAACCTTTATACTGAAATCAGAATCGAAAACTGTTAAAACTTTATGTTATAAAATGTGTTTCCTGCTAGAAGTTCATTCATTACTTTATAAGTTAAGTTACTTTAAAGTTAAACGTAAATAATTTTCTTTGTTGGCTTCAAACTTTCCAATACATCTCCAGCAGACAAACTTTTATTGTTAATGTTTGAAAACATCTTATTTTTAAACTGTGGACTTCGATTTGGAAACTAGAAATCTTCTACATTTGCATTCCACTCATATTGCTTAATTCTATTATTTACGTTTTCACAGCAATTACTCAATTTTATTTTTATATTTAATCATGAGGCAGTTAATAATTATTTATCAAAATGTAGGTTAGAATTGAATAAAATTTTTATTAATGGAAATAAAATACCATTTTTTATATATAGTGATCCGAAGAAGTGTATTATTAAACAATGTTGAAAATTCAATTCACAATCATCTTTAAAATTACTGAAAAATAATAATTTATTCCCTTACAAAAATAAGAAATCGTTAAATCTACTTTTCATTACACGAAGAGTTTTAAGTACTTTACTTTAACTCTCCGGGCCACTGACAGCGCTGTTTGATCTTTGAAAAATGAGCTAAAAAGAAACCATTTCCTTAAAAATGTTAACTTATTTCTAAGCACCAAAATATATTTCCGGAAAATGTTAAATACATCACATAAAAATAAAATTTTTATGTGAAAATGTTTTTACTGCGCGTATTTCCAAAACGTATTTAAATTCAATCACACATGGCCCTATTAATCGCTCATGTCTCTCAACTGATTTCGGATAGGAAATTGGAACATATTGACTAGATATTTGCAAACGTGGTACACATAACATTTTATCGAAATTGGTATAACGATAAGCGAGTTCATAAAACACGCAAAGATCTAATACTTTGCGTGAATATTTATTTTAAAAAAATGGGCAGAATCTCAATGAAAAATCACAGAACGCTCTTAATAAAAATCCTTGTTGGAAGTTAGATAAATTGTTCGTTAATTTATAATGTACTGTTTGTTGTAGGCGACCGACGGCACTGTAAATTATATCCGTAAAAGGTCATAATAAAACGAAGCCTTCATGCCGTTTGCAGCGTAGCAGTACGTGGCCTATGAGGAGTTAAGAGTAGGCTCCGAACCACTTAAAACCGTCTCGGTGCACAAAAATATGTGTGTTATTCCGTACTTACACCTTACAGAATGACTCGTATTCAGTATTGTTACTTCGGGGTGTTGGTTCGTAGTTAAGTCGGATCGATTTTTTATGCAACGTTTGTTTCTAGGAAAACTAAATTTTCAGTGAACTCTTTTTGTGGTTTTACACTGTAACATTGATTTAAAACTCGATTTAGAGTGTAAATATAGCCCACGCAACTATAAGAAAAGTTAAGTGCACGTCTCTTCGAAACGACTCTTTAAACGAAGATAGTTGCGTTTTCAAAAAATTTCAGTTATTTTTTATTTTAAATTCCTTACAATATTTTCTTAAAATGCAGTTTCCTGACACTTACACTAAAAGAAATTAGTTAGTTCAAAGACACGCAAAGAAAAGACAATGTTCATAAAACATGTTTAAAGTCAAGCCTTAATAAACTCTTTAGAGTAAATAACAGAGTAATCTAAACTATTAATCTTTACTTATGTATAAGGTCCAGGATTTCATATTCACCACGGAATATATAAATGTGAGGTTATAAAACTTAAAATATTAAAACAGTAACATTTAAACAGAAAGTAATGAAAAATGGTCTCCTTAGCAATACATGTGTGAATTCGTTGTAATAGCCTATTCACGGTTGCTTAACTTTTTTTTCATTCAAACGTCTGGAAAATCACCCCGTGCAAGACGTGCGTGTTTGTTTTCATGTAAAATGCCATACATCACAAGTATTTTATACCTGTTTTTATGTAAAATAAATATCATTTTTTTGGGTAAATTAAATTTCTACTCACATATTCTATGTATAAATTGTAATATTTCATTTACAATTAATGTGAATAAAATTTAATAGACAATAACTCTATTGGTAACGCCCAATAATAAATATTTCTTATGCAAAATATTATTACACTGAGTGCACAAGAATGTGGTGCATCGTCCCTTTGGTGTCATTTTCTAGACTCGGTTAACATTTGTTTGCATGGGGTGGAGGAGAACTTTAGCCGGGCTTCAGAAAACTTGCAAGTAACCGTGAATGAACTATAAAATAAAACATGCTTTATTCATAGCATCGTTCATCAACAACTTTGACGCTAGACAAAAGGGTACACGTTTAATCAATGCCACCGTGCTTGAAACACAACTTATATCCAAAATATATAAGTTTTAAAAATATTGTATACTACCTTTTACCCGCGGCTTCGCTCGCGTGGTTATAGTAACAAACTTATAGGTAGAAATAACGGTATTTGTTAGTAGACAGACACTGATCATAAAGAAAGGACGGAGCACTTACGATGTCATTTTTGGTGCTAGAATCGCTCTTTTACATTGCCATTTTTTTAGATCTGGGTAAACACTAACAATCAGTTCCGTATCACTATGCACCAAATTACTAAAATCCCCCGTCAGTGACACACAGCCCTCGGCATCTGTTTCTAACCGCCCATTTCCAATTTTTAATAGTGTATCAGCATAATGTCCTGTACCAACGTCATTGTAGAGGTGCACTCTCATATTTGTCGTCAAGCTGAATTTCTTGACATTTGCCCATGCGCTTAATGACTTGAGACAGGCTTTGATTGCATCTGCAGGCATGCCCCTCTGAATCACCGGTAGAGTTTTGCGGAAGTAACCAGACAGTATTACAACAATTCCTCCCATAATGTCTGTATTGTTTCGTATATCCTGTAGAGTTTGGTTAAGGGCCTCTATCGCTTTTTTATGTGACTTTGTTCTTTCGTCTCACACTAACAACTAACATTGACGCAGCATTGTAACCCGAGCGCTATTTTTACTAAAAAATTTCCTAAGAGAATTATATATTTTTTCGGGATAAAAAGAAGTCAATGTCACTTCCCAGCCCTCCAACTACCTCTGTGCCAAAATTACGTTCATCCGTTGCTCCGTTGCGACGTCGTCCCAAACTAACAATTTGCATTGACGCAGCATTGCACCCCAAGCAATATTTTTTACAATTTTTTTTTCCTGAGGGAATGAAATATTTTTTCAGGATAAAAAGTAGCCTATATCACTTCCCGGCCCTCCAACTATCTCTGTGCAAAAAAATCACTTCGATATGTTGCTCCGTTGCGACGAGAAAGAAGGACGAACAAACAAACAAACACTCTTTCGCATTTATAATATTAGTTAATATTGCTAGCGTTTATGGATATGCAACAGAGCAAATAAATGCGAGTAGGCATATTTTTCTGAAGCGAAGCTCAAACTGCAGTAATTATGAGCTCGCAGCGACGGCATTTAGCAGGCATTCTCCGCCCTCCGTTCAGCAACTGCGACACGGACACGGCACAAAGGCTTGCGTCCAACAGGAAGTTTCCCCCTTGTTATAAACTCCAGTAGGGCGCGTTTGGAATGGCGCCAATCGAAGTTCAACGTTCTTCACAGGTATGTGAAGCTTGCGAGCTGCGGTTTTTGCTTTGGAGGGAAACGCGGCCAAGCATTCGCAGGACGCTCCGAAGGGATGCGCAATTAATTCTAATGAGATCGCGCTGAAATTTACTGTACATTAAATGTTTAACTACGTGTGCGATCTTCATCAAGGGCGAAGTGGTTATGGAATGCAATAAACATCAAATGGGTACGTTGTAGTCTACTGCTTGAAATAGTGAGTGAGTGAACAGATTTAGGCAAGGTCTTGAGAGCAGATAAGGGTGTATTAAAGTAGGTATGAAGCAGCGCCAGAATGAAAGGGCGGAGGAAACGGGAGATCCCCAAGAAAACCCTCCGACCAGCGGCATCGTCCGGCACGATTCCCACATGCGAAAAATCGGGAGTGACCCAGCCGGTGATTTAAGAACCCGGTTCGCCTTCTAGGGAGGCGAGCAGGTTAACCGCTTAGCCACCGCAGCCCCTGCTTAAAATACATTCTTCGCCATACTTATAAGCTTTTAAGATTTTATACCCCGGAAAACGTAATTTTAGACAGTCAGAATATTTATACACATAAAACCTATAAAACGCATAAGACCTATATTGCGTTTTTTATTATTGTTTGTGATATTCGAAATTTTAGTATTATTTTCTTAGCTGTACATGAACCAATTCAGTGCCAAAAGGAAGCAAAAATGTAATAATACCAAAAGTATGACAAATAACTTACAGTTATGCACTGTTAATTATATATTTATGTTAATACACCTATATAAAATACATAAATATTCAACGTAAATCTTTCGTGCGAAAATTTTTGTGTTTATATTTAAATAAATTGTAATATTGGAAAGTCATCTCTGGTGATGTTCGTGCCAAAATATATTAACTAAACAAGTTGTATTTGAAACACTGTAGTATCTATCCCTCAAAATTTCTGTAGGTGTTCCCATATTTCTAAATAAATTAGATATTTTGTATGTGTGTTTCTTTTTCATAATTACATTTTAAACACCAATATACATACGACAGAAAACAAAATAAAACATCAGGTATAAACCGTTTAGTATTTAATGTTCTGAAGATATTTCTGAGGTATAATTTGCACCACAGCATCAGTTAATTTACCATTTGCTGTAATTTTAGAAATAAGAACCCAAAGCAATCTGGGCAGCTGCTTCCTGTCAGCCAGTAACAAAATAACCCCGAGCAGTGCCAAAAATAAACATTTATAGGTGTAGTAACTATTTCTCTTATAAATAGTTGTAAATATGTTGTTAAATTTGTATAATTTTGTTATAGTTTTGCAAAATATAATTCACATTTTCTAAACAAAATGTATGATTATTACAAATAATAATATACACATATTAAACCTCCAATGATATTCATTTTGATTTCTTCTAATATGTAACTTACATTTCCCTGCTTTTCTCATGAGACTGAAGTGGAGTGGAAGGGTCCGGATGGCTCTTAACGAGGTCTTGAAATCCGATGAGGGTGAAGCAAGGTGGGTACGGAGCAGTGTCGGAATGCAAGGACAGGGGGAACGGGAAATCCAAGAGAAAACCTACCGACCAGAGGCATCGTCCAGTATAATTCCCACATGCAAAAATCCGGGTCTGGCCCCGCCAGGAAACGAACCCGTTTTGCTGTGTAGGGAAAATGCCCTAGTGGAGGCGCTACCGCAGTTATTCTGACATCATTAAAAAGAAAAATTTTAATAGTTCTTCAAAATAACCTTATGCAGAGTGCGTGGATGTCATGATAAGTATCAAAACCCTGCAACAAGAGCAATCACGCTAGATCATGGTGCCCCAGATCCCCACTAACTTAAGCCATGCTTACTAGGAATCAATATGTTATTAATTTCTCCTACAATATTTCTACATCCGTCAATCATTCTTATTTTTTGGCCAAGATAGAAAATATATATTATTTGTGTATATACATCAAAAACGTTGTATGTAATGTGAAACACAGAATTTAAAAGAAAAAAACCTTCTATAGTAATGCCAAACACGAAATTAAAAACAAAACTTCTCTAGTTTTCCTGTGATTCCATCCAATATATATAATTTCAGTTTTCTGTATTACCAAAATTAATTAAATCAAACTGTTTGTAAACATATTAACAAGGGAATTAAAAAGCGTTATTTTAATTAGTTTCACAGGGTTATATATATATATATATATAGTATGTTTCAAAATTCGTGTTACAGCGCTCTATGGTTTGTATAACACGTTAAATGGAATAACTTTTGCATATAAACACGGGGTCGGAAACAATAAATTGCTTTGCTAGAGGGCATGAGAGTATAATGGTAGGCAACTCGCCCACCAAAATGTCATACGCGCTTTGAGGTGTCTTATATCGTTCGATAACTACCGGAAATGTCACGTAGGTGAGTATTTTCAGTAAGTGGCTTACATTGTTTGTAGTGTTTTAGTGTTGTAGTATTTATTGAGATCTGGTGGCTGTTTTTGCAAGATACGTTTCCCTCATCACACGTTATGCACAATCGACAACGAAGGAACATGCTTTCTTCAGTCGCCGCTACTACATCTTGAGCAGCCTGAATGTGTGCGGCAGCGGCATGGATGAACACGATGAGGGTAATTTTTTAATCCACAGGAGTATCGTACAATAGTGACTTCATGCAGCTCCAGAGAAAGAAGACCATCTTGGTGAGATCTGGGGAACGTGGCGAACAAGGTACGGGCCCACTAGCGATAGAAGTATACGATTCCAGCCCCGTGTTTATAAGCAGGAGTTGTTCCATTTAACGTGTACTACCAGCCCTATAGCGTTGAAACNATACGATTCCAGCCCCGTGTTTATAAGCAGGAGTTGTTCCATTTAACGTGTACTACCAGCCCTATAGCGTTGAAAAATGAATTTTGTAACATCATATTTACAGAGCGGGACTGAACTTTACCGACAAACTTCGGTAGGTACTTCCCCACCAATAAGATGTCTAAAATATGTACACGACATATACCTTACTTCTATTATTAAGGGGTGAAACCCGTCCTTGAAAGTGTAGTTGAAGCAAATGTTTTGTGTATGTAACAGAGCCAGAATGAACGATAAATCTGTGAGTTTCTAGATACAGTGTTAGTAAACGACGGAGTACAACACACAATCATATGGGTTCCAATATCAAACCCCATCCATGGAAAGTTAGTAGTTGACATCACATTTGTGAAAATAAAAATGTAACTGTATTACATTGTTTGCTGATCCTGTGGATTTGTAATCTACCGTACATGGTGGCACAAACTTCCGTGTTTGGTTTTAAATGGTTGCGTATAATCCCTCAATGTTACTGTTCCCAAAATTTAATAGTTATCACATACAGGATTTGTAANAATTTTATAGTTATCACATACAGGATTTGTAAAAAAAAATGTAAGGCAATAAGTGTATTTCACAATTCGTGTGATAAAATTTTATTTATTTGCATGCAAGATGCATGCACATTTGTCACAGTCATACAGAGTAAGGGAATATTATAGGGACTGATAGACTGTCAAAAACTGTAGCCGTTACCGCCTATGGATATAACAGACGGACTCATGCATGTAGAATCTTGTATCATACTAATATTATACACTGAAGAGCCAAAAAAACTGGTACACCTGCCTAATATCGTGTGGGATCCCCACGAGCATGCAGAAGTGCCGCAAGACGACGTGGCATGGACTCTACTAATGTCTGAAGGTATGCAGGAGGCAATTCACACCATGAATCATGCAGGGCAGTCCAAAAATCCATAGGAGTGCGAGGCGGTGGAGATCTCTTCTGAACAGTACGTTGCGAGACATCCCAGATATGCTCAATAATGTCCATGTCTGGTGATTTAGATGGCCAATGGAAGTGTCTGAAGTCAGAAGAGTGTTTTTGGAGCCACTCGGTAGCAACTCTCGACGTGTGGGGTGTCGCATTGTCCTGGTGGAATTGTCCACATCCATCGGAATGCACAATGCACAATGGACATGAATGGATGCAGGTGATCGGACAGGATGCTAACGTATATTTCACCTGTAAGAGTCGTATCTATACGTATCAGAATCCCATTTCACGCCAACTGCACACGCCCCACACCATGCCAGAGTCTATACCAGCTTGAACAGTCCCCTGTTGACATGTAGGGTCCATGGATTCATGAGGATGTCTCCATACCCGTACAAGTCTATCCACCCGATACAATTTTAAACGAGACTCGTCAGACCAGGCAACGTGTTTCCAGTAATCAACATTCCAATGGCGGTGTTGGCGGGCCCATGCGAGGCGTAAAGCTTTCTGTCGTGCAGTCAACAACGGTACATGAGTGGGCCTTCGGCTCCGAAAGCCCACNCCCATGCGAGGCGTAAAGCTTTCTGTCGTGCAGTCAACAACGGTACATGAGTGGGCCTTCGGCTCCGAAAGCCCATATCAATGATAGTCCGTTGAAAAGTTCGCACGCTGGTACTTGTTGATACCCCAGCATTGAAATATGCGCCAATTTGAGAAAGGGTTGCACGTCTGTCGCGTTTGATGATTCTCGTCAGTCGGCGTTTGTCCCGTTCATTCACGATCTTTTTCCGGCCGCGGCGATGTCGAACATGTGATGTTTTACCGGATTCCCGATATTCACGGTACACTCGTGAAATGGTCGTACGCGAAAATCCAAATATTATCGCTACCTCGGAGATGCTATGTCCCCGCTCTCGTGCCCGATCTAGCAACTTTGCCAGACGCTTGTTGTCTTATATACGCGCTGCCGACCGCATCGCGTTACTCTGAATGGTTCCATACCTCTGTTATTTGCATACGCACGCCTATACCAGTTTTTTTGGCTCTCCAGTGTAAATGCGAAAGTCTGTGTTTTTTTGTTACCACTCAGCTCCATAACGGCTAAACGGATTTTGATGAAATTTTGTATGTAAGTACTTTAGGTCCTGGAATATGACATAGTATACTTTTTATCCCGGTAAATTGTACGGTTCCTGTGGAATAACAACAAAATATAATTTTGCAACGGCTGGGAACGTGACCGAAATATTTTTTTACTCTGGTGTCAGAGTTTATCATGTCACCCAAGGACCTCTAAAATGGCTTAACGACTGCTATCAATCAATAACAACCAGGACCGAATATTAAACGTGCCCTCCGAAGTCCGGAAGCGCTCAGATGTTATGCCACTAAACGGTCACCCATTCAAATGTGTGCCGCTGGGAACGATGCTTAACTTTGGTGATCGATTAAGATCCCTCAGCCAAGCGCAAAAAGAAAAACCTAGGTACACTTATTTCTAAAGCTACAACTTGATGAAACTGACGTTTTGATTTTCATACATTGACGCTGGAAAGCGGAAATTTGGTAACTACGCGATAGTTGCACAGATACACTCCAAAACCAATACCCTACTTCTTGGCTATCGAGTATTAAAATATTTCCTTCCTTTGGGGTTGCCGTAATCAGTTAAAAACCTAGGCCAACATAGTATAATTTTATAATTCTATTTTCACATNTAACGACTGCTATCAATCAATAACAACCAGGACCGAATATTAAACGTGCCCTCCGAAGTCCGGAAGCGCTCAGATTTTATGCCACTAAACGGTCACCCATTCAAATGTGTGCCGCTGGGAACGATGCTTAACTTTGGTGATCGATTAAGATCCCTCAGCCAAGCGCAAAAAGAAAAATCTAGGTACACTTATTTCTAAAGCTACAACTTGATGAAACTGACGTTTTGATTTTCATACATTGNTAAAGCTACAACTTGATGAAACTGACGTTTTGATTTTCATACATTGACGCTGGAAAGCGGAAATTTGGTAACTACGCGATAGTTGCACAGATACACTCCAAAAACAATACCCTACTTCTTGGCTATCGAGTATTAAAATATGTCCTTCCTTTGGGGTTGCCGTAATCAGTTAAAAACCTAGGCCAACATAGTATAATTTTATAATTCTATTTTCACATNTCCTTCCTTTGGGGTTGCCGTAATCAGTTAAAAACCTAGGCCAACATAGTATAATTTTATAATTCTATTTTCACATGAATTAATTGTATTTTCAAAATTATCTTTATTAGCGTATTACAGTCAATCTCAATTGTACCCGGGCGAAGCTGGGTCGGTTCGCTAGTTTTTAAATAATTTCTCAGTGAGATATTATGTGAAAGCCTAAACACGCGGTATAAACGCCTAGGCTAATTTGTATTTATATTTATTTAAATTACGTTCATATTATGTGGCAGTGGCGGCGTAGTGGCCAGGGCGCTCGCCTCCCACTACGATGATCAGGATTTGATTCCTGGCGGGTTCACTCCCGGATCTTCGCATGTGGTAATCGTACTGGACGATGCCGCTTGCCGGTGGGTTTTCTTGGGGTGCTCCCGTTCCCCCACCCTTGCATTCCAGCGCCGCTCCATCCCAGGGTCTCATTTAATGCCATGCCGGGGGATGACGGACACCTAGCTTGAAAGCCCGTCGCCTCGCCCTGACCGCACTCCCTACGTGATATTTAAGTTTATATTAATTAATATGCATCATTGCAGTAACATTACGTGTGCTTTAAGCCTACATTTCACTCGATACGTAGAAAATATTTAGGCAGTTGAATAAAATGTGCATTTGCTTGTAGTTCTGGGAGTGGGCAGGAGCGTGAAAACATTGTGGGTATCGACAGTAAATGGGGTGTTCTGATCGTTGAAAGACCAACACTGTCCGACATAAGCCTTAATGCCCTTAAATAGTAAAACTACTGTGCAATTACATTCTCCATCCTCTTCGTACGTTGAGTGCTAATTGCAATATTTTACTGGATTATATGTGCGTACGAGCTACTTTACCTCTGTAAATAATCCCAGATCGTTTTAGCTCCAACAAAATGACTGGGAATAAAATGATCGAGTATCACAAATAATTCGAATCGTGAAAAATTACCATATTGTGTTTTGCCCGAACGGTTTGCTATTACTTTTAAACAAAGTGTATAACTAAATACTAACAGCTCACAGTTTTCCTTGTACCAGGACTTTATCGACGAATGACGCAAGCCAATGAGACAGAGTTTTGTTGTTATCTGACAGCATTAGCTAATTTAAATAGCACCTGGCTACTGTTGAAAATTAACTCCATCAGCAGATGTTATTTTTTGTAATAAACTAAGCATGTTAACTTTCGTATATGTGCTGAGCAATACTTCTTTCACTTTTAGCTATATGAACGTACTTTACGGGTTTGACAAATCATTCCTTCGGGGCAATGGATAACATAAAATTCAGTATTTTATATATGTATTGCATACTTTTAACCTTGCGGGTTTAATATAATGTTCGTTCTAGTGAAAAATATTTCTCGGCAGCTGTTGTTTATTATTACTTACATGTGTGAGTGTCAGTCACAATTCCTCACAATTAAAATTATAAACTTGGCATAACATTTACCATACGTTTATGATAACACTTCTTAATATTTTACATGACGTGGCTAACAAAAACTTTATTTTTATAAACATGTACGCAAATTTTAAATGTGGAAATGTGCGAACTTTTCTATTATGGAAAAATAACGTAACTAATAAATTTTTATGGTAGACGTAAAAATTATTTTTGAAATGCATTTTTTTTTCGTGGGGTAAGTGAAACGTATTATATGTGTAGCACAGAAGCAGCAACACTCTGATTATGATTTGTTACAGTTCCAAAACTATCGAGTCGATAAACATTTAATTCCCTTAACTGCACGTTAANACACTCTGATTATGATTTGTTACAGTTCCAAAACTATCGAGTCGATAAACATTTAATTCCCTTAACTGCACGTTACGCTGTCCTTTATGCATAAGTGGCAGGAAAGAAGCGAAGCAGCGAAACGGCCAACATTAGCACGCACAGTAAGTACCTTGACACGACAGGCAATGAATGGTGAGCAGTCTTTTGCCGGGCTATGTGCAATAATGTTTATATTTTCTTTTTTTCTTTTTAATGCGCTTGTTTTATGTCTCCGGCCTAATCACGAGACTGCTTACAATGCTAAATATATAAGTTNTTTTTTCTTTTTAATGCGCTTGTTTTATGTCTCCGGCCTAATCACGAGACTGCTTACAATGCTAAATATATAAGTTTTTTAATTTGCTGTTTCACGAGATTTTGTATACGTAAATAGGTTTGACGGTGATCTATCGCTCAGAACTGTGCCTCATTTCTGTAACAATTTATTTTACTGTTCAATTTCTCTGAAATATTGTGCTGTTTTCTTACGAATAAAAAGGGGTGCACGCGTGATTGTACGTCTTGTACATCTCTTGAATATACAATGAAACGTGTTTTCCTCAGTGTGCTGACTTCCGAAGCAACCCAATTGCACGGCTCTGTGTATGGGTCCAACGTTGAGGTTGTTAGCCGTTGGCATATCACTTACAATTATACTACGGTTGTCCTTCGCCACCATTTCCACAGAGGCAATCTTTTCCTCCGTCATCAGAGGCACTCGTCCAAATGGCTGAAATCCACCGCGCATTCCTGCCTCCTCGTAACTCGAGAACCCGCGGTGGCTGAGCTGTTAGACTGCTCGCCTCCCTCCAAGGCGAGCCGGGTTCAATCCCCGGCCGGGTTACTCCCGGATTTTGGCAAGTGGGAATATTGCCGGACATTGCTGCTGGTCGGCGGGTTTCTTCTCGGATCTTCCGTTTCCCCCGCGATTGCATTCCGGCGCTGCTCCATTTTCACCTCATTTCACCCTCATCGGCTCTCAAGACCTCGTTGTTAAGAGCCACCCAAATCTCTCATCTCAACTCTAAACTCGATACACCACTTTGAACACAGTTCTTCGTTTGAAACATGCGGTCCTTTACACAACTTGCATTCGACCAAAGATTTTGCTTGCTGAAGCGCCATCTNAGTTCTTCGTTTGAAACATGCGGTCCTTTACACAACTTGCATTCGACCAAAGATTTTGCTTGCTGAAGCGCCATCTTTGCACAAGAATTTAATCACTCCCCGTTGTAACTCGGCTGAACGCAACCATCACACAGCACCGGTGCTTCAGCCGTCTCCTCTGTAGTCTATTCGCGGTTTCCCCACACTTTTTGAATCAAACCTTTCAAAATCACACAATGTGTTAAGAGTTTTGTTGTGTCCTAATATGTCATGCATTACAGGCGTTTTATACTTGTGTTCCACAAAAGTAACTTAGTTTTGCTTATCTTGAACTTTTACATATATTTTATGTTTAATATTCCATTAGTGATTAATATGAATTAAAAAAGAGAGAAAATATATGCGTTGGTAATGCCTAGTAATAAATATTTCTTATACAAAATAATATTAGAGTGAATGCGCGCAAATTATGTGCACTGTTCCTTTCGTGTATTTTTGTAGGCATGGTTAAAGCTTTGTTTGCATTACGCGGAGGAATATTCTGGAAGTCCGACTTTATTAGGACTTCAGAACAGTTGGAAGTAACCGTGATTTGACTATACTCAGCAGATACGTGACTCCGACTGACCACATTTTGTGCCAGGGATGTTAGATGGCCACTCGGAAATCCTGGTACAGACATCGCGAAAATATGATCTTTTCGACGAGAAACTGTTACCCCATGCCAGGTCCACACGACAAAATTAACCAAACCGTTTCTTCCCTCTAATATCTTCTATACTAATCACATTTAATCGAGTACACTCAATTTTTTCTTCTGCGCAAATCCCAACATTGATGCCTTCACAGCTGCCAAAATCAAGTGTTCAACTGTCCACAAGAACATGAACGTTCGTTCACATTTGTTCTACTAAAAATTCCGTGTTTTTATACATAACGTTTTTAGCGTGAAGTAACGTAGTTGCATTGAAAGTTGGTCAAAGGAAGTTGGAAACTACCTTTCTAAAGGATTACACTATGTTAACAGAGTTCTAACACTAATCATGGCTTGAGTTTGACGGTTCTGAAGACGACAAAGCATGCAGTTCAATGCTGGAACACGGACTTGTTCTTTGCAGCCTGTGTGCACGTATAACTACGTATTCATTTTACTGTTGTAACACCACCGTTGCTAGAAAATGCAAACAACGGCGTGTGAAAAAATCTGAACTGCAACATCTTAGCTTTTTTAAGTTAAGGAGAGCTATTAAAAATGTATTCATTTCTTCCTGACTTTTATTTTAAATTTAATTATATAACTTTCTTATATAAGTAAAAAATAATAAAACTTAGGTATTTCGTATTTAACAAGACACTGGCACATAAGACAAATTACAAATTACTGCAAAATAATTGGGAATGCACGACCGTAACAAGAAAAGGTAAATGAGACGCAACGAACTTATCAACGTTCTAGAGAACCATGTGGGACAATGGAGATAGTTTGTACAGTTTTATGCCCTAAGAAAAGTTTTGTGGAGTGGGGTACCGAGTTAGATTGCTTTAGTGACAGTTTCATTGCAGCCAATCTCAAATGCTAAAATTCTGGTATTTACGCATACCAAAACGAAAGTATCTTGGTACATGGTACAAGACCCTAAAAACTGGCATGTGTACCTAGAAATTGCTACCCGGTACGTATAACATACGAGATTTGTGCTGTTACAACAAACACTAAACCAAGCGATGCTATCACCTCTTGGCTGCCCCATCTAAAACAGTGTTGGCGGCAGTGTTAATTTTTTTTTTCAGTCGAACAAAGCGTAGAAGTCAGACGAACATAAATCGTCTTGAAGTTTAGTTTGTCACTTAGTGATAACTCGAGTTTTGTACGTCCCTGCCTATACAGCAGAGCGGGTCGACCGGTGGCGCGGCGTGAGACCGGAGCAGTTTGGCGAGCACGTGAGTAACGACCCGCGCTGTTCTGCGGCCGCCACTGGATTATAGACGCCGCGGGGGCCCAACCGCAGATCCTAACACCCTCTGGAACCAACACTCTCCCCTCAACATCACACACACACACACACACACAGCTTCCTCACCCCCGCAAGCATTTGCCTCGCATAGGTAGCTTAGTTGAAACTACAAGTAGTTCATGCCGTAAATCGGGCTCACTTTGCACCGGCTGGGCTCAACTCCACAAAACTACAAGTCTACAAAGGGGCCGCGGTGGTGTGGTGGTCAAACTACTTGCCCTCTGCCAGAGCGAACCGGGTTCGATCCGCTGCGGGGTCGCTCCGTGGTTTTTCGCACGTGGCAGTCGTGTCGGACGATGCCGCTAGTCGGTGGGTTTGCTCGGGGATCTCTCATTTCCCTGGCCCTTTCACTCTGGCAGTGCTGCTCCATTCTCACCTCACTTCACCTTCATCGGCTCTTAATACCTCGATGTTAAAGAGCTGTACAAATCTCTCCACTCCCCTACAAGTCTACAAGTCACAAGCTAAAAGTAAAATTTTCACTACTCTAAGTGCAAGTAATTAGGATGGTGTGATTGGACTGTGTCCATTACCAACCATGAGACTAAATAAAAAAACACACACGCAGAGAACTCAGCAAGACAAAAAATAAAAAAAAAAACCTTTTACAACACCACAGAACGATAATTAGGAAAAGCTCTTTGCTAACAACAAACAGACGGACGAACAATTTATTATTACAAAACAGGACAGACAACAAAAGCAAACCAAAGTAAAGGACAACAATATGAGGAAGTGCTAGTCTACAAGTCAACTGACAACATCCTTATAATTTCTGCTTCATATTGTATATAGCCTATAACATCTGATCCATAATTGTCATATTGAAATATCTTGTTTTCTCTAAACTCACTTATTGGTTCATTCTTTAGTGTCCCCTAAAAGTTTCGTTTAGGAATCGTAGCCCAGTTATTTCTCAAACAATTCCTATCTCAATTTGCATGTAAAAACTACTATTAAACCCCACCTAAAAATTTAAAAAATTGATTCCCCTTTTTTTCAAATCGACGGTGTTAATCTTTTAGTGATGTATGCTATTTCCCTGGTGTCGTTGAACTGGTTTAATGTAATCTTGGTGTGCTAAGTTACGTAATTTTTGCTTATTTGGGTGGTACAGCCATAAAAATTTATCGTTATAATCTTACGTCATATTTCATTAACAACTTAACCGAATGCCCTAAAATCTGGTGTAAATTTCCTTGTTTTGGTATTTTGTAATCACTCGTACTTCTAATTTCGGAGACTTTGAGTTGTTAATTAAATCTACTTGCTTACTAGTGTGCATGAAAGAAGGCTAATTAGTTACATCAGTAACAACGCGTTTTTTTCTTTCGGTTTTAAATAGTCTTCAAACGCATTCATTACTGCGCAGCGTTAGAGTATTCCAAAGCGTACGTAAGAGTTTTAAGACTTCAATAGCTAGCTCCCCAACTAACTTGAAGAGATACGTGATTTTCTTCCCTTATCAGAGTCACTTGCATCAGGGTGTCTCGCATCAACTGCGGTTTAATATGCACCAAAAGTTTCTAAAGGTTACGCGCGTAATTTATATGATGATTTATCTTTCAAATTAGTCCGCAGTTCCACTTACTCAAAGCAGAACACTTGCAATAAAGTTTCGCAAGGTGGCGTTGCTGTTTAAGAGAGTAAAACGGTTACCAAATAGGAAAGGTTATATTCCATCTGAAGCATCCATTTTAAATTTATTCTAGGATTCTTGTTCATGGAATAGTGAACGTAAGTGTATTTCATGACAAATAACTTGCAAGTGAATAGTTACATTATGTTTAATTTTCAATTTCTTTTAAAACTATTATGTGTATAGTTAGAAAATGCATAACATTTAAAAGTATAATAAAATTGTTTTTAATAATTGGAAATGCTATTGGACAGGGGGGAATGGAAATTAAAGAAACAATTGTTGCGATAATGCTACATGATACCTCTATATCTTAATTATATAAAGGAATTGTTGGAAACAACAGTGTAAGTAAGTGGGAGTCAGTCAATTAGCATTAAAACCAAATTAATCCCCTCGATATGCAGTATTTACCACAATACAAATCTTTCTGCAAAACATGGAAAAAAATGGCAATTATATCCGGTCATTAGCAAATAAAATTCGTATCACAGTATGCTGAGCTGGTCAAAAGCAGTTTAGCAGAAGCTGCTGTTCAGCCCTGAACAGTATTTAGTTGAGTTTAACGTCGGAGTAATATTCAATTCTGCGATAATATTCAGCGAAGCAGGTAAGAACTTGCGTTCTCTCCGTCAACTAGAGATACAAAGGATATATATCTGAAATTTTATAATGTTAAGCACTTTTACTGATCAAGTCATGACTCAGCGAAGAAGTATCACTTCAGCTGGTTTTGGAAAGTTAAAGTGACATTATGTGAAATATTATGCTTATATTCGAATTTGAGTGTTATTTTCTGATGTGCTAGGTTATTCTATTCATCCAATTTAAGCATATTAAGTTTAGTTTTACAACATTTCATGCGCTACGACCAGGATACATATCAAAATAATAGATTAACATGAAAATGTAATAACACATTGGAAATATTATGTGTTCTCATATTGTGAGACATATTAGCGGGACTTATTTTCTCGCAAGGATTTTGTTAGTTGTGTGTTTCACAGTGAAATCGTCGTACTGTAACACTTAGACATACACATTTTATCTCAAAGTTAAGTTGTTTTTCAAATTAGTTATCACCATTTTTGAAATGATCATCTTATAAAAAAATACGGTATATGATTAATTTTTTACGTATATCTCGGAACAAAATATCCAATATAAATATGAATGATTAAAGAACTTTTGTTTTTATTTAGAACATATATAGCGTTTTAGTGGCTAGGTGAACCACACATATGGGTCTGGTGTGTAAAGTCTACATGTTTCATTTGGTGCGTAATGCACTGATCCAATTTAGGCTCCAAGAATACAAAACACACACCAGAGACCAATCGTGAGTATATGGGGATAAAATAATTTTCATCCTAGTTGTCTGATATGCACAATTTTAGAACAGAAACAAACGCAGATCTTTTAGAATTATACAAAAGCCTCAATAACTGTAAAACCAAACACAATTTGCGTAAAGTAAAGAACAAGCTCCGATCTTTGATAACTATTACAAAGAGGACTTTTACGAATTGCTGCGAGAAAATAAGCCTTGTCGCTGAAGTTGTCCCTACCTCATAAAAATATATGAATGCAAATAAATGTAAATATTTCAGAACACTTGAAAGAAATAAATATTGTGACATCAAACTACTGAATTAGGGATTCCCAAACTCTCATTCAAAAAGGCTTATATTCGAGCTACAATTAAAAATTTCAGTGGGTAAGCAGGAAATTGTGTCACTGTTGTCAAGTAATAACCAATGCCTACTGTAACAAACATTCATGACATCTATAAAATTGTTTCAAATTGGTCACATTTGGAGCACCCCCACTGCTTTGCTGGTCCTTTTCTATATTTTTAGATAATTTGTTGTTTACTAATTTTAATTATGAAGGCATGCAAAACACGTCTGATATATAAATAAAAATTAACTAAAATTACTTAAATAAAATCAGTGGTTGGAGAGTAATTGGTTAATTTTATGTACAGGGAACATCTTTATGGAAAAATTATATTTGAAAATATCACTTATGTCAAAGAAGTAACGTGTTTGTTTTGTGTGTGTGTGCCGAAAATGTTTAACATATTATGACGTAATAAGTCGATGTGGTACACTGTCAACCTTTAAAAGTGAGATGTGGTCCTAACATTTTGATTTATGTCAGTTATCTACGCCAGGATTTGTGTCGCTTCTTGTGCCAAATGTTATATGAAAAGTCCAGAGAAGCAAATTCCATATAGACGTTCAAATTTCCAGAAATTTTCATTGAAAAAGGATCTAGCATTGATGAAACCAGAAAGGTATTAGCTATAATATTCCGTAAAACCTCTAGCAACTAGAAAAACGTTAATTTCTGAGTTATGCCACAAGCTGTGCTCGAGAAATTTCCTGTCGGCTCTCCCGTCACAAAGCATGCCTTCTTAGCCTGCTCATCAACTGTTCAAGTTATTGGTAAACGCAGCTGCGGCTACATTTCTGTACAAATATCACTGATAATTCATAAATAATTCTTAAAATTATCCATGTACTCTCTATATACGAACAACTAATTATTACTTAATGTTTGTGTTCAACATGTGCCATAGTCGTTTGCCTTTTATAAAGGTGCTATTTTTAACTATGACATATTTAGCGTCTAGGGTGTTTTAACATATGGTCCTGAATTTTCCCAAGGAGTTGACACTGAAATATACAAAACGTCTTTGGTATAGGTGTTTAATTTTATGCGACCATTAGTGGAATTTGTACTGCAGAGAATAACAATTTGAAAGTGTAACCTGGGAATGGGAAATATGTTACTTGATAAATGGGTAGTGATTTTTTGTGTATTTACACTAATTTTCAAAGTACATAATTAATTACAGTGTTAAACGAAAAATGTTCCTCAATAATTGAAGGAGTATTATGTGTTTTATATAAAAACCAGCGCCCTGAAATGTAGCGCTGCGATTACGAGTTCAGATCTTCGAAGTTCAAGGTAGCTTACGGACGACTTCTTGTCTGTAGAAATGCAAAATTTACTGCTCTCTCAGGCAACATGCTGAACGAAGCTCTATCAGGAAGATAAGGCTATTCTTATTGTTCCGTCCTACCAACCAACCATTTACGAAAGCAACTAGCGCAATAATTGCCCAGATTATGTTAACCGGTGCACAGCGAGATTTTGAGTTTTGCGAAACCATAATTATTGAAGTGAAATTCGAAATATTTTACAGAGAATGACTTAATTAGGTGTAAACGTAAGTTTCAACTCAGCAGTAATCGAGAGTTCATTTCAGACATAATTAACACATTGCTTCCTTTCTACTTAAGAACTTGAGAGTAAAACATGAAGTAGCCATTAGTTAAAATTCCTGTCAAAACAAAATATTCAGTAATTTTATGGAAAAATATTTTTATTGCAGTTTTCGCGTAAAACTGAAAAGTAACAATGTCAATAACAACATTTTTAAAAGTTTGAATTTTATTTAACTCATATTTGGTGTTCAAGTCTATTGCAAAGTAGATTTTAAAAATAGAACATTTACTTTTTTCTTTTAATTCGTTGTTCTTTCTTGTGACAAAAATGCATATAATATCTGAAATAACATCCAAGGATTAGTATTGTGTGTCTGATTTGTGTGTGAATGTGTGTGCGTGTGTGTCCTCTCTCAAAAACCCTTTAATCATATGCTCGGATACAAAAAAATTCTTGGTTCTCATCAAACAAACATGCTGAGTGAATGCTTTCGAAGTCGTTGCTTCAATAATTTCATCTCTTTCCATTTCCTGAGAATTTAGTTTCATTTATACGTGCAGAAACATGATGAAAAAACCAATAAAAAATAGACATGCCTTTATTTCAAACTTGTTTTGAGGCAAATTAATATTGCTTTACTAACTGTTGGTGGAAACACGACTCTCTTAATAATATAAAAATCGAGGCTTTCAAAGTCAGAGCGTAAAATAATAGTTTGCAGGCTTAGTATCGTATAGAATTCTAACGTCTTAAATTATAACGCCTTTGCAATAAAATTTTAACGTTTTTCTGATCAATACGTGGATATTAATTTATTTGTGCTATTATTGTTAAGGGAGATACCTACAAATAAGATTTGGATTATTTCTGCTTAGCCTTTCCTTACAATTGTTTTCGTTACTCGTAATGTAATAGCAACGCCTGGCATTTGCTTGTGCGTAGTTTTGTATAAAATATTGATTTTGGCATTGTATTTCTACTCGTAAAAGTTATTAAACATAATTCTTCTGCCAATTAATGTTCTAATTCACGTTGTATTCTGCATGAAGGAGTAAATACGCAATATTATCTTAATAGATGTCTCTCTCATGATAGGTACGTACACATAACGGAAGAGCGTTTCAGGTTTTCCCACTTTTTTAAGGTTGAACGTTCTAAATGTCGTGGCGTTGTTTTTACAACGGGAAAAAGATTAACTTTTAACTCTTCTGCTATTCTGCCGGCAATCAAAATCAAACATATGTATTTCCTTATGAACTTGGAAGTGTTGACCACAGTTTAAGGCATTAATTTACATTCAAACAGAAAAAAGTCGTGATCATTAGCCAACATTCACGAACCAATATTATTTACTGAAATTAATGTGTGCATATTAATAGTGTTGATTAAAATATTTATTAATTTTCGTTATTTATTTATTGAGTATGCAGTGAACACATGAGCTAGCTGATGTAAACGCCAGCTGAAAGTCAAATGGTAGTGTTTATTTTGATATAGGTGCGCGGAAAGATACGCAACCGACAACGTGCTGAAAGTAGAAACTTAATAGGGCTTTCAAAAGTGCTCACTTTGCCGTGAGCAGACTTCATCATCTGCGTCAGTAGACCACTTAAGTTCAAGCTTTTTCCATGCGAGCAGATAAAGTTTGAAATTCCTATTTTCCAGTTTCATTAAGTGATGAATCGTTTACGAGAACAATTCAGTTTTGCCTACGAATACCCTGAATAATGTTTTCAAGCAAGAGTCCCAGTCTCTGCCCATGAGCTACACTAATGCCTTCAGCGTAAATTTTGGTCCTCTTTTCGAACGCTGACAAACAAAATTTCAAATTGCATTTTAAACTTTTAAATGGCTAGTGTCGCTTGCACTTTATTAAAAAAGCTCGCACTAATTCTCGAGAATGTTTTTTTCTCGCAGGTGTTTTTCAAACTGTTGCTCCAATTATTTTATTCTAGTCCTATAATGGATAAACACTGAATAGCCAGAAAAACTGGTATAGGCGTGCGTATGCAAATAACAGAGGTATGGAACCAATCAGAGTAACGTGATGCGGTGGGCATCTAAATCGGTTACTGCTTCTACAATGGCAGGTTATCAAGATTTAAGTGAGTTTGAACGTGGTGTTATAGTCGGCGCACGAGAGATGGGACATAGCATCTCTGAGGTAGCGATATCATTTGGATGTTCGCGTACGACCATTTCACGAGTGTACCGTGAATATCGGGAATCCGGTAAAACATCACATCTTTGACATCGCTGTTGCCGGAAAAAGATCGTGAAAGAACGAGACAAACGACGACTGACGAGAATCATTAAACGTGACAGACGTGCAACCATTTCTCAAATTGGCGCAGATTGTATTTGTGGACTGCCCTGCGTAGTCATGGTGTGAATTGCCTCCTGCATACCTTCAGACATTAGTCGAGTCCATGCCACGTCGTCTTGGGGCACTTNGAGAATCATTAAACGTGACAGACGTGCAACCATTTCTCAAATTGGCGCAGATTGTATTTGTGGACTGCCCTGCAGTAGTCATGGTGTGAATTGCCTCCTGCATACCTTCAGACATTAGTCGAGTCCATGCCACGTCGTCTTGGGGCACTTNGTAGTCATGGTGTGAATTGCCTCCTGCATACCTTCAGACATTAGTCGAGTCCATGCCACGTCGTCTTGGGGCACTTATGCGTTCTCGGGGGCCCTACACGATATTAGGCAGGTGTACCAGTTTTTTGGCTATTCAGTGTATATGCTGTAGTGTAATCGAGTCTATGTGTAACTCATGGTTTAAACTAGTGTATCGTAAAATGTAGAGCATAATAGTAGAGCTGCAGAAGATGAGCTCATGTTACAGAATGAATTACTGTTTTGTGTTACGTATGTCACCTGCAAGGCTCCACACCAAGTAAACACACCCAGAATCATTTTTATTCAGGCTCACGCTTAAGACGTACCGGGCATTTTACGAATTGTTACATATGTGTGGCATTTAATTTTCCTTTAGTTTGCCCATACAGTTACACTACGTATTACACAAAATAATACCTATCAAGGCCACTGCTTTCGTTGACAGCTTGCTTGGGTTGAGTCATGTTTGTCACGATTTTTACTTTTCAGTTTGCAATTACAATGTTTGTCTCTTCAAATGGGTTTCTAAATTTTATTCTTAATTTTCTTAACATCTCCCAAAAACGTTTTTGTGAAAGCAACTTCATATTTGAACCCTGTGTTTTATAGTAGAACAAAGTTCGGAATAAGAATATTAAATTTAGCATTGGAAAGTTTTATTTCAACAACTCATTTCCAAGCAATGACCAAAAAAGCGATAGACNAAGAATATTAAATTTAGCATTGGAAAGTTTTATTTCAACAACTCATTTCCAAGCAATGACCAAAAAAGCGATAGATTATTTTTCATGCTTCTACTATGTAAATAAAACAATTCATCCACGCATTATTGTTGAATTCCATTAAAGTGCATGCAACATAAGCAAACCTTAAAATTTTTGGAGTACAGCAGAACTAGCAAAATTTTCAAAATNAAGAATATTAAATTTAGCATTGGAAAGTTTTATTTCAACAACTCATTTCCAAGCAATGACCAAAAAAGCGATAGACTATTTTTCATGCTTCTACTATGTAAACAAAACAATTCATCCACGCATTATTGTTGACTTCCATTAAAGTGCATGCAACATAAGCAAACCTTAAAATTTTTGGAGTACAGCAGAACTAGCAAAATTTTCAAAATNTTCCATTAAAGTGCATGCAACATAAGCAAACCTTAAAATTTTTGGAGTACAGCAGAACTAGCAAAATTTTCAAAATAGATCGAATGGTGCTTATAACGTTCTGCTAGATCTTTTCGTAGAATTTATGGAAAAGAACTACTTGAAAGAACATATTAGTCATTCTGAAATATTAAAATTTTTGGCTGCGGAAAGCCTGAAACTTGGCCTCGACGAGCGAGGTAATATTGTTATAGAGAACGCTGCGAGGACGGCGAACAGGGTAGATGCTAAACTGGCTATTTAAAAGTTCAAGGAGGGAAAGGGGGAGGCGGATTCATTAACGAGAGGCAAAGTTCCGTTGCAAGACAAGGTGCTCTTGAGACCCCGCCGTAAAGTTCGGCAAAATTGCTCTTGACTAGAAGCGGCGTTGCCATATTTACGTTTAAAGTCAGTAACATTCCAGGAAGGTCTCCGTATCAGTTTCAACCTAAGTGTAATATTTAATATAGAATCACGATTAATTTATAAACTTCGTCCAAATTGGAAGAAGGATGAAAATTTCATTAATTTTTTTATATGGAATCATAAAAAATTACTTTATAAAAACTTAATTTTATTACGTAGTGTATCAATAATATTATTAGACATGCTTTTTGGGTGGCACAATTTTATACAAATTTGTATGAATGATGTATTACAGAAAATAAATTTGAAAGATAGTCTGCAGTAATGGCATGTGTAAATTAGTATTATATTAAATTTGGAGCGCGATTTCATTCTTATTATGTTTTGCACTTATACAGCACGATATTCAAAACGCGAATACTATTCCATTTATTTTTTAAAATACCGTGGAAGTGTTTCGGAAATTATATTTTTGCATACAATTATGTTTTCTGTAGTTGTAAATAGGAAATGTTTTAAGTAAACGTGAAACTGAAACATGTACGAATTATTTCCGTATGTTATTACACTCGCCATATATTTAAACTATTTTTTTCAATCATAGCGCGTCTGAAATAAATATACTAACTTCAAAACATTAAACAGGAAAAAAAATTTTAAAAGCAAAAAAAAAACAATTTGCTAGATTTTCGTGTTTAATGGTTTTGACTTTAATACATGACTACTAATTCTGACATTTTTGTTTTCAAAACTGACACTTATAATTGACGTTGGAAGTATATGGTATCAATAAAACAACAGTCCTCTTGCAAAGGGAAGTACCTTGCAGATTAAATTTCGATTAATATCCAAACTAATACAAGAAGTTACCAGTATAACTAAATAATTGTGAGCCATAATGGGTTTTTAACAATGTTGTCAGCTTTAAAAGGCAAGAGTAACCTTCAAGTGGCCAAAGTTGTAGTATATATCTATTAAATTTTTTTTTTTTTTAGCTACAGGCTATCGAAAAATGTTTGTTGGTAGATATTTTATTTGTAGGCCTCGCTATTTTCCGCGCGATATCCTACTGTTTCAACGCATAGTTCCAGTATATGCTAACACCACAAGTGACAATTTTGGAGCCAATTAAAATATAATGACCAAACTTCAACGATTTGGTAAAATTTTCTGCGTTCATGGTTATTTTTTTTCAATTCACCTAAATGTATATAGTTGTACGCGAAATAGTTTACATATACAGTACACCGAGAAAATAATTTGTTCCAGTCAACAAAGTATTTGTTTGTACAGTGCATAAAATATATTTAGTTGCCCCAACAAAATATTTTGTTGAGCAAACAAAACCTGAAAATCAACATAAATAATTTTATTCGTCTAAAAAATACACGCTTGAATTTACAAAACCTCTGTGTTAGTCCAACAGAAATTAGATAGAACTGTGAAATACATAAAAAGTGTTTTTAAACTACGTGTTGAAATTCAAATCACCACATATATGGTCTAATATAAACAAGTAATCTTTGTAGCAAAATATTTGGAAAATTCATTTAATATTTTTAAATTGAATTTGAAGTAATGAAAAGAGCGCCGGGAGTCCACAAGTTTTCTTTCNTGGAAAATTCATTTAATATTTTTAAATTGAATTTGAAGTAATGAAAAGAGCGCCGGGAGTCCACAAGTTTTCTTTTTGAAGTGTACAAGTTGCATATCACGAAGGCGAACTGACCTGGCGCGTCATGCGGCGACCGCCTCTATAGAGGCCACCATGCAAATACGTGCAGACACNATTTGAAGTAATGAAAAGAGCGCCGGGAGTCCACAAGTTTTCTTTCTGAAGTGTACAAGTTGCATATCACGAAGGCGAACTGACCTGGCGCGTCATGCGGCGACCGCCTCTATAGAGGCCACCATGCAAATACGTGCAGACACTACATCGCCAATACTGCTGTTTGTGTGCTGTTGGGAATTAAATGCAACCACCTACGACAGCCTTCACCACTATAATTATAATCTCCCATTGTTAATGTAGTTTGAAATACGTGTACTAACAAGCAACCACTAGCGGCACCCAAGTACCTCAAGTGTATGGCGTCCTATTTGCAGGCGCTCTCCACACGGCCCGCCAATTCCATTCGCCTTCGCGATATGCAACTTGTTGTGCACGGAGGTACGTGATGTTGCGTCCTCCCCTCGCTGTTTTACTAACTTCAGTTATAATTTTTAAATAATAGGTGAATTTTACAAACATTTTGCTACTTGGATTTCTTTTTCATATTGGATTGATTTTCAACATGTTTTTTTTTTTAAACGTCTTGTATATTTGGCTACTCATTCAATTGCCTTCGTTCGAAAATGCTTCTCGAGGGTGTGTTTGTATTTATTGTAACAGTTAGGATAGTAACAGTTTTTGTTACTACATTCATTAATGATTAATAATGGTATAAACGTCCTCATAAAACAAGTTTAACATGAAACTAAAAAGTAAAAAATGTAAGACATGAAATATTTATTTGTGCACGTTGTCCATTATTCGATTTGTATGTTTTTAAAAAACATGTCACTTTAGCAGTGGTTATAAGGGCGTAGTTCTCAAGTGCGAACGACCTTTGTTCGAATCTCGGTCGGGCTTCCAATTTTCTTTATATTAATAGAAACTTTTTAATATATGTTGAGCCAAACAAATCTTAAGTTACACGAACCAAATCTTTGTTTGGGGCAAACAAATAAAAACAACCAAATAATAATTTCGTTTGAACAACGAAATATTTGATTGCCCATATACAAACAATTACTTTGGTTTCGCCAAACAAACTTTCTTTGATTCAACAAAACCTTTTTCTCAGTGTAATTTTGGTGAAATAATAACATGTTATATTTCAATATTGTAAGGAGACAAGTAAATATAACATATTGTGGTATAGATTGGCATTCAAATATTTATTTAACTTTTATTTACATATATAGTTAACCAGAAAATTTGCACTGAAAATACACTTTATTAGATACATGAATAAATTTATAAAAATATATATTGTATTGCTGCAAAGTATATATATAAATGCGATATATTNGGTGAATTTTACAAACATTTTGCTACTTGGATTTCTTTTTCATATTGGATTGATTTTCAACATGTTTTTTTTTTTTTTTAAACGTCTTGTATATTTGGCTACTCATTCAATTGCCTTCGTTCGAAAATGCTTCTCCAGGGTGTGTTTGTATTTATTGTAACAGTTAGGATAGTAACAGTTTTTGTTACTACATTCATTAATAATTAATAATGGTATAAACGTCCTCATAAAACAAGTTTAACATGAAACTAAAAAGTAAAAAATGTAAGACATGAAATATTTATTTGTGCACGTTGTCCATTATTCGATTTGTATGTTTTTAAAAAACATGTCACTTTAGCAGTGGTTATAAGGGCGTAGTTCTCGAGTGCGAACGACCTTTGTTCGAATCTCGGTCGGGCTTCCAATTTTCTTTATATTAATAGAAACTTTTTAATATATGTTGAGCCAAACAAATCTTAAGTTACACGAACCAAATCTTTGTTTAGGGCAAACAAATAAAAACAACCAAATAATAATTTCGTTTGAACAACGAAATATTTGATTGCCCATATACAAACAATTACTTTGGTTTCGCCAAACAAACTTTCTTTGATTCAACAAAACCTTTTTCTCAGTGTAATTTTGGTGAAATAATAACATGTTATATTTCAATATTGTAAGGAGAAAAGTAAATATAACATATTGTGGTATAGATTGGCATTCAAATATTTATTTAATTTTTATTTACATATATAGTTAACCAGAAAATTTGCACTGAAAATACAGTTTATTAGATACATGAATAAATTTATAAAAATATATATTGTATTGCTGCAAAGTATATATATAAATGCGATATATTNTTTATTAGATACATGAATAAATTTATAAAAATATATATTGTATTGCTGCAAAGTATATATATAAATGCGATATATTCAGCATAGCTTAAAGAAGAAAAAATATTTTATTACTAAAATGTTCACATGGATACTCATAAATAGCTCAATTTATATTCCAATTTCCTTTTTCTTGTTTTCTTCTAACAACCCAATATAATGTCTCCATTTCAGCCATTTATATGTTCTTGAATAAACTTTTAATTAATAAAATTTACTATAATGGTGCCAAAAATAATATATTAAACATTATTTTATTTATAAAAAAATTTAATTACTTAAATTATTTGTGAAACTTTATGATTTTGTGTCACCTATATTAATACCTAGGATTACACAACAAAAGAATCAAATGAATTTTTTAACTTTTCAAAAAGTAAGACAATAAACAACTCGCTTCCTGTTTACTTTTTACTTCTATTTCATTCTGATACTACCAAACTGAAAACACTTAGATATAAAAAATACTGAACTATGGCCAAACTTTTTCAAATATTTTGTATCTTAGCCAGTTAAACGAAGTTTATGTGTGGGATGTTTCCAACAACATACGACAATTTTCATTATGCAAAACGATACGAAAATGCACGGGTAAGATAAAACATTACGAAAATGCAGAATCACTTTAGTTGGAAAAGAAACAACACGTAATTATCAAGTCACTGGGTTTCTCTTTACATCTTATAATATAATTATCTTCCTGTTGTAAATGTACCAATTTAAATTTTACTTTAGTTATATTTTGGTGGATATGTATTCAATAATAATCTGAGCTGCTGTAATTTGTTCCGTGGCAAAATAACATCATGGGGTCTAAATTTACGAGTACAAGAAGACTGAAACATTTTTTTTTTNGTAATTTGTTCCGTGGCAAAATAACATCATGGGGTCTAAATTTACGAGTACAAGAAGACTGAAACATTTTTTTTTTTCACTTTTTTGCTGGGTAGAAGCCAAAAGTTCAAGTTTTGTTATTAGCTAGGATTTTTATCGATACGNTTTTTTTTTTCACTTTTTTGCTGGGTAGAAGCCAAAAGTTCAAGTTTTGTTATTAGCTAGGATTTTTATCGATACGATTTGACCAGTTTTGCTAAATATACAACATAAGAACACAATCAACCAGACGTGATATATAATTGCTATAAACACAATAAATGTGAAAAAATTTGTCCAGAAATATGTTTACATCTCTGAAACTTGTTATTTATTTAAACTGTTACTGTATTGATCCGCACAGTTTGAAGTTATAAGCATGATGTAAAATAATTTTCTTGGCAATTTTTTTATGCTTTAGTGTCTGTTGCCATGTGATTGCGCGTTCAGTGTTGCTTTTATGTTTTTCACCAGCAAAAAACTGCAAATTAACATTTCCGAAAACGTTACGTTTGAATTGGGTTTCCCAGAATGTCTGGCGCCAAGATATGAATTAGCAAACCCAACGTCACCGGCTCGTACGACGACCGACTGCATTGTCACTCTCCAAAGCGCAACCATCCTGTTTGTATTTCTCTCTCCCTCTCTCTCCTACTACTCCCTTCCCCTGTATTTAACATTCTCTCTCTCTCTCTCTGGTGTGCCCTCATTCATTTGCGTGCCTACACCGACACGCTGCAGCGTTTCGGTCGAGCCCGTTCCAGAGGGTGGGAAGGGATAGAAAATCGCGAAATGTGAACCACGCCCGAACATGAACACCGAGATTTACCGAGTGTACCCGAAGTGTTCGCAACTATTGTTGACTGAGCATGCGTCTGTGGGGCACATAGTAAAGAGTTTGGTACATTCATATGACTTTAAACAAAATAAGTATTATTTTAACTTCATTTAGGTTTGTATGGAAAAACTTTAATCACGTTTTCTCACAGTATTTAAGGTTATTTCAATTAGTTCAAACTGTACGGACACTATAAACCAATTTATATAGGTTATTTCTGTTAGTTTAAATTTAAGCTGATGTTATAGTATTCATAAGCTATTAAGCTGATGTTTTCAAAGAATCTTACTGTAAGAATCCGGTTGTTGTATATTTCCAGACATAAAGAAGCTACGTTCAATTTGTGTTCTTAAATAAACACTCCATAAGCGCACGTGTAGTAAAGAATAATTGCTGTGAACACCTCGAACGTATTCGGCATATCTCGGAATGATCGTCTGAGCAACAACAACCACTAGCGTGCCACTATGGGTAGTTTAAAAATATTAAAAATCGTGATAAGAGCTATGCAGTTACCGCCGATCACGTAATTTACATTATGTACGCTTTCTGTACACACGATTTACCATTGGAATGATAATTCTCAGTTCCAGCCGTTGAGCAGTCGCGAAAAGTGTGCCCTCTACGTTTTCTGGCAATATATATCCTTATTGAGGAAACCAAGTTGCCGCAGTCGTTCGAGCGCATCTCACCAAGGTGAACCTTGCTCGATTCCCAGCGGGGTTACTTGCGGTTTTCGCACGTGGCAATCGTACAGAACGATGCCGCGGATTGGTGGGTTTTCTCGGGGATTTCCCGTTTTCCCCGCCCTTGCATTCCAGCACTGCTCCGCACCCATCCCACTTCATCATCACCGGTTCTTAAGACCTCGTTGCCAAGAGTCACCCAAACTTCTCCACTCCGTTATTTTTATTGCGAATTAATTTTAAAAAAGATATAGACATAAACAAGCGTACACATTTAATGTTTTACTTCTTTGGATAATTTCTTATCACTGCAAGTAAAAATATCCTGCCCAATACAACTGCTGCCATGCCCTGATTAGTCGCTCCCACTTACTTAATTACGGTAAACCTTGCTCACATGTGTACGCGTATATGTTTCAAAATTAGTTGTGATACAAAACACATTAGTCCAGAACAACTTTTGTGATTTGGTGATTTTTTTTTGTCACTCGCCTGAGCTGTCTGCTCGACAATCACGGAAGCTCAGTGCCGAAGCAACTTATTTTTATCGGCCCATTCATGAGGAACATATTGTTACGACAGCGTGTTCATTCCAATTCGACGGCCTGCCTGAACACGCCGTCACTTATGAGCAGTAATCAGAACAGCCAGTTGCCGCAATCGGACTCGCATTGCCCGAACCCCGGTAAGCAGGAATGCCCTATGCCAGCCAGAGAATGAGGCCATGTTGCGCTTTGCCACGCCGATATGAGAGCAATGCAGTGCGGCAGGAGTCTTTCTGCATGTGACGCCGGCCGAAATGGAAGTCACAAGAAACCTTCTGTGCCGACCGCCGTAACTCGTCATACTTCATCAGCCTTCGGGTACTTCTCAAGGTGGGACAGCTACAATATACTAGCTTGGCTCTCAGTAACATAGTGTATGTAGTTAAGTTATAATGCTCCCCCGAACTTATAGTATTTATGTAATATCCAGACGTTTAATGATATAGCCATATAGTGACATATAGCTTCTTATATTTATTTATCCCACATGCTCCACCATCATGAGATCCCCCAACCTCAACAAGTAGCTACGGGTTAACCACAATTTTAACAAAGTATAACAATGTCTTCTCGTAAAGATACGTGGCGAACAAACAAAGTAAAGTTGCTAACTTTCACGTACTATCTTAAAACCTAGCTTGATTCCCCTTAAATCATCTGGAGGAAAACAGGTGGGGTAAATCTAGTTATTAAGGGACATGCAATAACTCGCTAGAAAATTTAAGTTCTATTGTGAACCAGCTTAATGAAGAACGCAGTTTTGAATTTTCTTTGCGTTATAACTCTTTAAATATCGCATAACATTTTGAATTGTAAACGTACCGCTATGCCCGCCATACACAATCCGATAAACGCCAGAATGCGATCCAACTCGGATTTCGTTGTGATCGGTTCATTACAGCACTAATTTCTACTCTATTACGTGGATTTATGCCAGAGGTTCGGGCGGGACAGCGCGTTACAATCAAGACGCAAATTGGAAACTGTTGCTAGCTCTTCTTACAATCTGATGTTCTTAAGTATAAATTAAGCATGTGCCACGCACCTAACCGGATATTGTATCTACTGTATCTCTGTTACATGGGAATGAAAATAGTAAAAAAAAAACCTTGCGAGTAATGAGTTTTGGTCCTTTTTGCGAATCCATAAATTAGAAAGGTTAACAATGTTTCGGCACAGGCATCAATTATAGAATTCAGGATTCGTCCACCATCTAGGTTGACGTCACAGCTAGGGATTGCGCTCAATGGTCTGGGGCGACCAGCCATGTTATCAACAATTTAACCGGTTTAATCCCAAAAAAACCCTTTCAGAAATTTGTGGTTTCCCCAAAATAGCTTCCCCTCCACCAAAATGTATTCCAAAATAGCTCAGAGCCATGCCCAGTGAATAAGGAGGGAGAGAAGTCATGTTTGTTTACGTCTGTTCCAATTGCTTTGACGGACTGCAGAGACCGACAATTTTCTCCGCGACCGAACCCGACCGTCATTTATACCGGATCGGATAATGTGTGTGGCTGTACCTGCTTATCCACTACCTCCGACAACGGAAACTGAAACGGTTCCGATGTTATCGGTCTGTCTGCAATGGGCTTTACCTCTCCCGCTTCGGCAGGTCCCGGCCGTGAGAGCGGCGTGTGTGTAAACAGGCTGATCACAGTCAGCTGAGCACATTTGCAATCAACCTCTGAAAAAATTGCTACTACCCCTACCTGCATGATATATATACAGGTTGTACGGAAACTCAATGTCCACACACACGACATGGTTTCTTAGCACGGATAGTAAAATGAAAGTCCTATACACACATACCCGGAAACTTATTTTTATGTTATTTAATTATCTTAAAGTTTATAGCAACAACGCCTGAAGGGTGTGCTATCGTGCGTCTAGGACAAGTTTCATAGGTCGCAAGCGCGCGACATTATATTATTACATACGCAGCGTCACACGCCTACTTCCTATGCAACTTGTACTACACGCACGATAACCCACCCTTGTTCTTCAGGTGTTGTCGCTACAAATTTTAATACAATTAAATAACATAAAAATACGTTTCCGGGTATGAGTATATAGGGCTTTCGTTTTACTATTCGTACAAAGTAACTACGTCTGGAGTTTGGGCACTAATATTCCTAACATTCCGTACATTTTAACGGGCACACCTACAGGCAAGTGCCTACTAATGTTGGTAATGACAGATGTAATATACTTCCAAATTCACTTTAAATCAAAAATTGTTACCAAACATTTTTGAATACTGAAATTATTTATCATGCTTTCTGTTTTGAATGCGTATAAATGTAAGCATTAGTCAATTGTAAAATATTTGTTTTTCTAATAATTTCATCGTTTAACCTGACCGACTTATGAATAAAGTGACCAGGTCTATGGCAATGTTAGTTTTGCATAATGAGGAAGAATGCAGAACGTGCGTAGGAGTATATATTGGGCGGAACTTTTGAAAGTGATCACTTTACCGCGGGCAGCCTATAGTGCATTTCATGTCCAGATGTCGGCAGCTAAGGATGACATCACTTCTGCTGTTGTAAGTGAGGTTATATGTTTTTCTTGGCCGAGGCAGGGGAATAAACCCATCTCAAGCTACGTAGGCCGAAAGTACGAACCAGTGTACGTATCAAATCGACGGCGACTAGCAAAAGTGATCCAAGTGCCCAATCAGAAACATTGAGAGTACTCCCTGGGTGGTCAATTACAGTTTAGCAAAGCTGATCCAAGCAACAGCTGCTACCTAGTTGAAGGTAAACCGAGGGCCATCCCCATATCCCATACTTCATTTTCAGATATTTTGATCCAAGTGCCATATGTTTCGCGATAGTGATCCGAGTGACATCACTGACTGCTGAAATATTGGGTGCAAACTGAAAAAGGACGATTGATTCCATTTAGTTTTCAAGAAGTTGTGTACCCGAAAGATGGTAACATTTTCAAATTCAGTTTAATCTCAGATATACAAAAGATATGCTATAAACATACATATCATGAAAAAAAAGGGGGGAAGACCTTCTAACTTAAACTTTATGAACTCTTTGAACCACTGTATCCTCAAGAAAAAGCCATCTGTAGATCGAACCTTGACGATCTAAAATCTGTGGTGCACTTTATTCCGGGTTATTTCAACGGCTTTTATCATTCTCTTATTGCAGATTAAATCATCGTCGATGACAGCGAAGAATTTAATGATGTAGCTGGTTTTGCATAAGCCATCAGTGATCAGCGATAATGCCGAATATTATGAATAATAGGACACTGGACGTAAGCAATGTTACAGATTCTTACTCTTTCGTTAGATATCAATGATCTGTGAAAATGATGAGTAGTACGCTTGGAAGGATAATGGGCTTAATAAATTCTATAGTATATTACCCTGTGCAGGCTATTGTATTTGTGATATCAAAACCAATATACTACTGACTCAATGTAATAATGTTTTACAAGTGTCCTAGCATTCCACAATGTTCAACCGTTAGTGGGTGGTTCCGTATTGTTAAACTCAGAATACTACACTGTATTAAATTTTCTGTACTTTTACAAAAAAAAGTTTGGAAAATAGTACCCAAAAGAAATCCTTGTAAACTTTGCAAGAAATTGCTAAAAAGTATACAGGATATATTCAGTATTAGTACAAAAATTACCGTAAACTACCACAAACCAACTGTAGAATTACAACAGTTTGTGTTAGAATTCTCAAATTATTTTCCTGCAAAATCACAAGATACAATTTTTACAAAGAATTTGTCTGCTTGGTGAGGTACAGTAGTTTTTGTGCTATAAACATTACAGGCCAATCAGTATTGCATAGCAAACAATTCGCGAGGTCCATTCATTTACGTCCTTACGGTACTACGACAGTGAAAATCACCATGGGGGTAACTGGAATTGAACACGAAACCTGTGTGTTAAAAGAAACGATACTAACAACTACGCCAAACATATATCCATACATATTATTCAATTTATTATTTTATACGTAAGTCCAATAATTAAATCTCGTTTTAATATGCGGTATTTTACCATCAAAAGAGAATAGCAAGTTTTTACTGAGATCGCTGTGGAATTTTAATTAGTTTCACATTTAATTATATTGAGTATGTTGCTCTCACGTAAAAAAAAAAGGTAGATAACTTTGCATATACAGGATAAAATTAATGCTGCCAACAGCTGAATAATTCTTCGGAGTGTTTTTTTTATCCTTGCATACTGTTGCTGTAGAATAAAAAAATACAACTTTGTGAATCAACAAAATTCAGTTATTGTACGAGAAATCAATTACAGTTACAAAAATGTTTTACAGTGTAGTTTTCTACGTTAGCGATATTAATCCAAGCAACATTTGTAACGAACACAATGCATAATACTTTCATATTTGTGAGAACTAGCGTATGGTTAGTAAAGTGTACATAATTACTTAATTTTCTGGCAGTTTTGGAAAAGATAGATTTTACACACATGATGAGGTGTAGAGATTTGCAATCGATTATCTTGGATCGTGATTTTGACACTTTAATCACTATTGGTAATCGCCGTTCAAATAGCAACTTTAACGTGTATGAAATGTAATGCAAATAAAAATAATGTAATAACAATAAATACAATGTAAAACAATGTTGTTTGGTATAGTCTATTTACGGTTCACACTTTGTGAATAAAATCTTTGAAAAATCACCTCATGTAAGACGTGCTTGGTTCTTTCCTAAATATGTCACGTATTGCAAGTGTTTTATACTTTTGTTAACATAAAAGTGCCTTATTTTTTCTGTTTAATTGTGCCTTTATTTATAGGTTATCTATAAATTATAATATTAGATTTATAGTTAATATGAAAACAACAGGGGGGAATATGTGTGTGTAGTAGTGCCAAGTAAGAAATAATTCTTATGGAGGATATTTTTTACCTGAGTGCGCACGAATGCGGTGAGCTGTTCCTTTGGTGTAGTTGGTAGCCTGAGGTAGGCTTTGTTTACATGAGGTGGAGGGATATACTGAAAGTAGAATTTTATCAAGGCTTCAGAAAAATTGGAAGTAACTGTGAATTGTTGTGTTAAATAAACTCTGTTTATAGTAAAAAAGCATGTTATTTATTTAAAAATAAATACATGAATCAAAATTATTTGAAATTGGGAAAATATTTATTTGAAATAAGTAATTTTCGTGGTACATGAATGGTAGTAAACCATATATATCGCTTCATAATCTAACCTAAGTACATATTTCAAACTAACTAAAAAATGGACCCGAGTGTATGTAATTTAATTGCATTACCAGTACACAACTTGACTTTAAAATGAATGAAGTAATGGATCGTTTTCATTTATGGCAGAGGGAGACAGCGATACACCGAGAGGCAGTGGTTTTCTGTTGGCCTGCCGCAGTTACGAGGCGTATCAGACATACCTTGTAGTTAAAGAAAAGCCAAATATGTATGTGTGGGTCCTCTAAAGCCGTGTATTCGCGTTACGAGTCTGGCTCGCGAATCCAACCGGACGAGCTTGCCTCGTGAGCCGGTGTTTCTGCCCGCACGCGAGACGAACTGTCTCCGAAGTCCGCTGCCACGACACGACGAGCTTGTCGATACGACTCGCAGCTGCAGTCGTCGTCCCCAGACCAATGCCGTTCGTTCGCGAGGACAAACAAGAGAGAGCGGCAAATGTGAGTTTAATGTTGCTCGCTAGAAATACCATTTTTTTTTTACTGACTACTCTAAAACTAAGTGTTATATGAGCCCGCGGTAGGGACGGGAGTTAAGTGCGTCTCAGGGCTAAGCCCCATACGCCTACATATCATGCAAGGAGACATGCATCACGGCATAGAGGGAATGGGCTTCCATTGCCAGATTGTGGCCATGACAACCTCCCTAAGTGTTATTATAGCTAAACTATAGTTAGAAGAGAAAGGGAAAAACCGGCATAGTCACCGTAAAAACCCTTTTGACAGGAAAGAATTAAAAATTGCTTCATGCATTATCATGTTTACAGAAAATGCTACAGGAGACAGAGGATAGGAATCATGCTCTTTATTATGATGGGATGAAAGTGCTAGTAGAGAGGGGGCGGGAACTGTCCTTCAATTGGCGCTGGGTTTAACCAGGGTAACACTTGCGCATCACTCTGGTGGGGGGAGAGCGCAATTGGGCAGGTCCCTCCCGAATCCGGATGCTAAAAATACCAAGACTCGCACATTTCAATTTATTTTGCTGTACAAGAGATGATAGTCCTGACGCCTGCGAGTACTACTTTGAAACGCGACGCGGTGCCGCTACACACGACGCCGCTGAAGGCCAAATAATGGCTTTATTTAGGCGCAATAGAGAATCCAGAGCCTCTCAGAAGTTATTTCAAGTGACAAATGTTGAATTGGTACCACACAGTTCGTTTATAACAACACCTGAAACCAGGGTTTCGATAACCTGGCTTTCGGAAAGCAGAGTCTGTGTACGGTATAAACGCCGCCAGAGTGAGGTTTCGCCATATTTCGAAACCGATGTTTGTATTTCAAGTTTTGCGTCGAATATCAGGTTTCGTACGCGGTATAAACAACAAAACTTAGGTTTCGGTTTTAAATATGGTTTGAAATGTACAACTAGGATATGTTGAAGTGCAAAAAAAAATATGTTTAATTGGAAAAAAATATTGTGTGTGTAAATGCAGAGTGATGATATGATTCTGCTGTCAGTACTAAAATAACTAATACACAATAAAAAATTTGCGTTTAGAAAAAAAAAGTTACTAAATACGGTGTTTAAATTATGTTTTATCCAGCAATGTATGCAACTTTAAATAACTTATTTGTCATAACAAAAAGGATGAATGTTTTTTTCATTGTTTTGATAATAGTGATTTCCGTCATAAAACAACACACGAAACAGCAGTTTCCAAAAAGGAGTTTCGTATGACGGTATAAATACTTCACTACAACCTTAGTTTGGAAGGTTGGGTTTCCGAAACTGAAGTTTCGGCTGACTGTATAAACGTACTACAAGTCGCTCATACCGTGAACTCCAGCTTCATACTCCATAAAAATGACGTCACTGGCTAGCAACATGTCGGAAATCCGCCAACCATCTTCTGTTATCTTAGGCTCTCTTCGCAAACCGGTAGCCCAGCCAATGCAGAATACTCTGCAGACCACGTTAACCAATCAGACACAAGGGCAGATGGTTCCCAGAGCGTCGCGCAGCCAATCAGCGAGTGGGTGTGCGGACATGAAAGAAAGCACTACGCTATTTCTCGTCTGTAAGACTAACTTATTCTGTGACACTTTTAAAAATACCAAACCTATCACGGCCGCGGTGGTGTGCTGGTCAGACGACTCGTCTCCCACCAAGGCGAACCGGGTCCGATTCCCGGTGGGGTCGCTCCCGTATTTTTGCATGTGGGAATTATGCCGGACGATGCCGCTGGTCGGCCGGTATTCTTGGGAATCTCCCGTTTCGCCTGTCCTTGCATTCCGGCCCTGCTCTATACTTACATCGTTTCACTCTCATCAGCTCTCAACACCTCGATGATAAGAGCCACCCAAATCTGTCCACACTTTCCAACAAATCTATTTTTGGTTCGTGCAACGGGCTTGAACAACCTTTTCTCCCCCTTCCTGGTCTTTATGTGGCAACAATTTTTTGAGTTATCCGATACTGGTATTACATACTTTTCGATATGATTTCGATTAGCCTTCTGAGGTATGTTTCGCTGTGATTTCTTTCTTGGATTTGTCGTGGCATGATTTTTGTATGTGCATTTGCGTGTGGTTTGGGAGGACAATCGGTTTTGTTCACCGAACTTTCACCGTGACAGTGACATTCTAGAGTTCGACGTTTTTCTTCCTAGTGTCAACTATTTTTTGTCCATTTAGTGCCTTTACTTTGAAGTTTATGATCTTTGTGTTTAATGATGCGTGTCTACGCCTAAAAAAAAAGTTATGTTGAACCAAACAAAATTGATTTGGTGCAACCAAATTAATTTTTTGAAAAGGGGAATTAAATATTTTATTGTTGAAACCAAATTATTTTATTCTCCTTTGTGCAAATACAGATTTGTTTGGTTCTACGTAAATGAAATTGTTTCCGTTACTACAAAAATAATTGTAATCCCGCCCGAGATTCGAAACCGCATCGACTGTGCCCGAAGGCTACTCCTTAGCAACTTCAGCTAAAGTAAATACTGAAAATACTCTAATTTCTTTTAGTAAACACATTCCAAATACTGAATAACGTGCGCAAATATATATTTGAAGTTTTACATTTCTACTTTTAGTTTCCTGTTGAACTTATTTTATTAGGATGTTTCTACCATTATTAAGCATTAACAAAAGCACTAACAAATACTTTTACTATTCTAATTGTCACACAAAAATTCAAACAAACTCTCAAGCTAAATTTTCAAACGAAGGCAACAGTATGAGAGGCCAGACAAATATATATAGTTGATTGAACTAAATATTTTGTTGAGAGTCAAATATGTTTAACCCAACACAAAGGTTTTGTTTATTTAAGCCTGTATTTTGTTTGATGGTCTAAATTAATTTTGTTGCTTTTCATTTTTGGCCCTATCCAAACCATTATTTTGTTTGCTGGGACGAACCTTTCTCTCATTGTATGGAACTCAACATTTTGTGTTCTACCGCCAAAATACCTCTTAATGTGTTCCGGCGCATTCATATCATCGTGGTCGTGTTATTTTTTTCACTCCTTTCGAATAAGGGTTTGTCCCAATATTTGAAACTTATTGGCCTAGTTATCATAGGTATTCAGTAATTTATTGTACATGTCTCGGTGTTACGTCCCTTGATTTTAGGTAACATGCGCTCTGCTGGATTAATCGCTTTAATCTGTTTTTACACTTGGATGCTGTCCATGTGAGGTGCAAAATTCGCCTGCAATGTGAATCAGGGCTTCTGTATGCTGGCAGAGTCCCTCGACATGCCACTCGGGGGAGCTGGCTAGCTTCTAGTTCCCAATCAGTGAGCGTTCTTGTTTACTCACAGAATAATTTGTTAAATGCATTGTGTGGAGTTCAAAAACCACGTCTCCTTGATGCGCGTATGTGCGCAAGCAGAGTAGTATTTATTGATTACTGCTGAATGGAAAAGCAGACATCTGTGGCTCGTGGAGGCGTCCGGTACGATTTGATGCATCGTGCTTTTTCAATTTGGTGTAAATCAAAGTCAGAAAGGAAAGTACCAATTGAGTCGAATAAAATAACTATACCAGGATGAAGGAACATAAAAATTAAATTTTTTTAACTCTCTAATGTCTGGTAGTGCCCTCTCATCTCACATGAAAATGTTATTTCAAGATTGGATAACTATTGTAAATGCCACCTGAAACTTCAATAATATTAGGTTTCTATAACTGGTAAAAAGAATTATATGAGTGACAACTGCTGGATTATGCGCGAGCACGCCAAAATTTAAGAAGATCATTGGCCGAAACACCACCTCCCAGTCCATATATTTATAATATTTTTAATGTTAATGAGACAATGGCTGCTCGTAGAAGACGGCAATTAAGAAACCGTAGAGCATTAATGCACGAGTGTAAAATATCGGAAGAAGTGGTCCAGAGAAGCTAAAAAAAATTGATCCATCTTCCCCTCAAGCTAAGGTAGCATCGCTTTTGAAAAATATAAAGGTTCCGCCGATAGTGAAAAAAAAACCTTTCATCAGAAGTTTTTTCTAAGCAATTAGAGGAAAATTATAATACACTAGGAAACAAACACAAAGAGAAGAATAAATACTATGACATATAAAAGCCAAATCTCTTAAAATCTAATAAATTACTGTCTTTGTCAAAAACGTTTTTTGAACATGGCACTTACACAAAAGAGGTGGCCTTCGGAAAGTAAATGGGATACTAAAATTTACCCTGGCGAAGTAATTTCAGTTTTTGAAGAAAGGACAATTATAAGATGTATGAAAATAGGAACAAAAGCGTGGAGATGGCCAGTAATAAAATATGAAGAGCTATATTCTTGGGAGTCGATCTTACAAAAGATTAAAGCGCGAAAGTTAATAAAAAAAAGGAGGTTGTTATTCTGTGGTAGAAATGAATAATTCCTAAATAAATTTCGAGTCATGAAAATCAAAAACATAAACAAAAAAATTACATTTCTAGTTTAACAAGTGCCAATATTATATTTAAGTTTCACAAGAAGATTAAATGTTTACGTTATAAGTTAGTTTTTCTTTACTAATTAAATAAGTTTTTTAATCGTAATGAATTAAGGTAAGATAAAGCTCGTTGTGAGTTAAAATACTAATAAATTGATAGAAGTACTGGATATCTCAGTAATAAAAAAAATATGTATAAAAATGTTAAAAAACCAAATATTGTCACTTATAAATAAATTTATATTTTGAAAAAAATTTATGATTTACTTTATTATTCAACCACGTAGACTCAAATATAGAAATGATTTACAAAAGTCATTCCCTCATTTGAACGATCATTGCCTCATTATCGATTTTTCCCATTACCACATCTTTTTGATTGAAACAAAGAAATGTTGGGGACCACATTGTCAGTTGAGATAAGGCATTTATGTACTTTATAGATAAAATCGTCAATTCCATCAACTTATATTATTTTTAACTAGCAAGTTAATTTTTCGCAATTTCTTGAGAATTAGCCATATAATAATATGCTTACCAATACGGGAGAAAAAATACAGAAATTTTAACCATGTTTCTGTGGCAATTATAACTAAAATATGCATAAATAATATGTATATTCCCTTCACTACAATAAAGCCATGACTCAAAATGACCTGAGACACTGGGTGTTTGAGTCTTTGCAGACTTAGGAATCCATTTTGTATTTTTGTGGGGATTTATAAACAAATGTTCATGAAGTAGATACGTAACACTAATTATTTAAAACTTTTTGGTTCAAGAGTAACACAGTGATGGAATTAAACAATAGTACGATAAGTGTTTGGAAAAACACGAAATTATGCGTAGATATGAAGGCATATTAAAACTGATTTAAGGGAGATTTCGAAAATTAGCAAGCATTGGCGTAAATTTATTATCACCTTTAATTGATGCATTTTTTATTCTTCGCAAATCGTTGCATCTTGACAAAACGTGATTGATTAAATTGGAGGACAGCTGTTTTCTGAAGTAAAATTTTGCTGATCGTTATCGTTGGTGTCGTATATTTTTTTCCCTAAAATCAGCATAAATGGTCCTAACAGCGTGCAGTAATATTGTCTCAATTTTTACGTTTTCCTTCTTTGTGAAATCAATCACGTATAACTTGCTGCAGTATCTTCCCGTTTTCATGTACCATAAGATCTGTGAATGCAGGTTCACTATGTTTTCATCAGCTCAAGCATTGCAGTTAAGTTTTCTTTTGACGTGTAATTTTGGTCTTCTTTTCGCTACAAAATTAACTCAACTCATTTCGAGGATAGCGGAATGCAATTTTATTCGCTGTTCGCGCGGTTACGTGCCTCAGTACAATGTTAAATATTTACCTTACATTAACGGGATTTTATTTACGCAAATCTACAAAAAATATATAAGGAAACACAATCCGTAATAATAAAGAAACGGAGCTGAGTTTCGTAAATACAGAATACGGAAAGTCTCAGAATATACTGTAGTTTCAGGTTTCGGGGACGAACAATGCCGAGTACTCACGAAGCTGTTTTCGCCCACTGTAACCAGGGCGGCGTTTAGTTATTGAATTTGTAAATCTTTGTGTTACCACGATCGCGATATTCACGTCGTTCAGAGGTATGATTTCTTTCAGGTTTATTTTAATTATTGTCATTTACGCGAATACGTGAAGAACGTACCTTTAATTGATCACTGTTTTTTTTCCGCACAGATACGTGTTAATAGACGTGACATAGTATCATATATTACAGATGAGGTAGACCGATCTCGTTGGCTGCCCTCACAACCAGTTTCCGTGTCGCAACATTGAAATCGTATTCCGCCAACACGACTGGCGAAAACGGCATGGATTGGATTTTAGTATAGAAAACTGTTTAGTAAACAAGTATTTTGAGATGTTTTCATACTTCCTGTAAACAATTTGTAATGCAGTTTGATTAAATTCAAATCTCTGAACGTACTTAATTAGTATAAATGGGCTTGTCATTTAAATTTTAAGATATACACAAATATGTTCATCAATGTTGACCATGTTACTATGACACTTGTATGGTTTGGGATAGGTCAATGCTGGATACATGCGCGGAAAACGAATAATCGGTATACCTTGTCTTTAGTCTACGCATTGAATAGGCTGTTCACAGTTAATTGAGCACTTTCGAAATAAACTTTTGAAAACTATCATCGTCCTTGCCTGCATGTGTTTAAGCGGGCACACTTACTGGCATGCGCCCAGTTAGGTTGGTAACCACGGAAGGAAAGTAGCCTGGCGTTTCAATTGCGTTGCAGTGTGTTGGAAATCCTAGTTTTTATGACGGAATTTTAAAAGTGCCCCCAGTACGGTTACCTACCTACTAAAAAACATCATATCTCAGACGACACGAGAATGGTACTTTAAAATTACCGCGCTTGCTATAAATATTATTTCGGAGCCCTCCAATATAGTTAAAAAACGGCTTCTTCATGCTTCCGTATCTTACTATCCGGATAAGAGCCAAATTACGATGGGAGCCTGCATTGAACTTTGCCACAGACTTTTCTTCAATAAAATGGTAGCGTCATTGCTGAAAGTCCCATAGGCACACGCAGCACTACGAGAACACTGCACGCCAGTCCAGAGTCCTGCGCGTAGCGGCGTTAGCGCTCTTGTAGCACGTGCCAGTGTAACCCTTATAGCTCCCGCACTACTCGACCTAAAAAGGAGAAAAACGATTCTGGCAGACGGGACCCTTAAGGCGCGGATTCACCTCTTTTGCAGAAATTCTTCATTTTCGCGTCATAATTTCGGATTCATGGTAATTACTGACAAATGGAAAATTAAAGGAAATTTACATTCTACGAGTTGTTTAGAACTTATATGCAACATTTTAATTGTATTATCTGCGTGTTGTAAAAAGTCAGGGATATATTTAAATTTTATCCATAAGTTTCTGTTTTATTTTTTTTTTGCAAGCAGGAAATAACACACAGTGGAAATTAGATACATAAATATAAGACAACTAATAAATTGTACATTTTCTATAGTCAAAGATTTCCAACACCTCTGAACCTGAAATTATGACACGAAACGAAGAATTTCTGCATAATAGGCGAAGGCTAGTGCATGAGCGGACGAGCGAAAGGATAGATGTTAAAATTATTTTAGGCGTATCTCAGCTTCCTTTCACAATATCGCTTTCAAACAAAAAAAAACACTTTGCGTCCTTTGAAGAGAAGAACCACGCTACCAGAGAGCAGGAAGGTGTAAGTTAATAAGAGTTTGTCGAGTCTATAAATCATAATATACGTGCAATTTTCAAGGTATTGAAAGTTGTACAAAATCTTCATGAAGCAATGTGGCCCGGGAAATGATGCATAATATTTTTTTTCGTTTGAAAGNATTTGAAGAGAAGAACCACGCTACCAGAGAGCAGGAAGGTGTAAGTTAATAAGAGTTTGTCGAGTCTATAAATCATAATATACGTGCAATTTTCAAGATATTGAAAGTTGTACAAAATCTTCATGAAGCAATGTGGCCCGGGAAATGATGCATAATATTTTTTTTCGTTTGAAAGTGATTTCGCGAAAGGTGGCCAAGACGCGCTAAAATCTATTTTTCACGTATCCTTCCATTCGGCCGGTACTACACGAGGAAGCCACGTTACCGTTGAAATAAAGCGTGAGGTAATCATTTGTGGATTCTGAAATAGTTTATTTCGCTTACCATGTTGTTTGAACGCATATATGTGTCAAAATTTTAAAGTTATTTTTTTCTTTGTTTTTAAAGTTAACCTTGACCAACGCATAGATAAAGTTATCAGGCCTATGGCAATTTTCAATTTAAATATGGTGCAAAATTGCTATACGTGCATGCAAGTATAACTGAAAAGGGGCTTATGAGAATCCCGCCTACCTGGCGCTTGAACTGCGTTGCAGTGTGATTGAAATAATCGTTTTTCCAAGAAACTATTAAACATGCGTCCAATGTGCCGATCTACGAAGAGAACGCACACTTCAGACGATGGCTGGTGAGTGCTTTGAAGACGTGACGCACACATCGAAAGAACATTTCAGAGCCTCCAAAATAGCCACAAAAAAAAACTGCTTTTTCAAAGAACTTTATCTCAAAATATACGCGTCAGATACACACGAAACTACCCAGGTGCCCGAAATTGAACCTTCCTTCAGACTTTCCACCAATGAAATAATAGACTCAACGCTGAAAGTCCCACGGGTACACGCAGTGCGACTAGAACACTGCACGCCAGTTCAGAGCCTTGTGCTTAGCGGCATAGGCGCACTTGATGCGTGTAGCAGTTTCAACCTTATCGCTCCCGCGCTTCTCGGCCTCAAACGCGGAGAGCAGAGCTAGGTTCACGGGAGCATTAAAAGCGCTCAGTTTACCGTGAAGAGCGTATAACACGTGACGCCGAGTTCGCTCGCGGGAGTTCTATAGAGCGAGCGAAAGACATTGTTGTCGGCAGTCAGTCGCTTTGGCGAAGGGGGCGCCCGGCCAGCGCAGTTCATTTCGACCATGGGCGCAAGTAGCAGAGAGTCGATTCATAAATTCGTGAAAGGAGGCCGGCGGAGAGAACTGTTGTGAAGTGGCGGGCGGGGAGGAAGAAATACGCACCGGCTGGCGTCTGCAGGTGGCAGAGCTGGGCCAGCAAGCGAGAAGAAAGGCAGCCTCGCTGTTCGGCCGGCGCCCCGCCTCGAACACGGCTATAAATCAGAAATTCCCATTCCACCTCCCACGAGGTAATCAATTAACTTTTAATATCACCGCCCTCCCCGCCTGCGCGCACAACTAAACATTTATTTACGAGGCGGCAACTGCTCCGACAGCGCAGCAGCGCCCGCGAGACGAGAGCGGGAACTTAACTTACGACTGCGAGGAATCGAATTCGCCGCATTCAGGAACGTTTCGATATATATCGCCAGCTTACTTTTAAAGCATCGTGACTCCACTTTGATTTCCGATTGTGGGTGAAGCGCGATGAAATTTCAGTTCGCATCTGCTGGTGAAACATTCTTTGTAGGCTATTCGCTGTAGAGTGAGAACTTTTGAAATCTCTCTCATTTGGAATAAGACTCAATGAATATAATTTATTTTGGCCTTAAACGTTCACTTCCAAATGCGGTGTAATATCAAAACTGGGTTTATTACTTACATGGTAATATTTATTTAAAAGGGGGGTTAAAGGATCAAAAAAAGGCTGAAATGAAAATGTAACTAGGTCATTAAAAGTGCTCGCTTTACCGTGAACAGTCTATCAGTATAATCTAAGTACCGTTGCTGTGATTTTAAAAAGTGGCAATAAAACTTTGTGACTTTTTTATGTCAAGTTATTATGCTCTATTTGAACTGTAAGAATATGTATCGCTATAGTTTTATGCCATCTCAGACATAGAATTTTCACGATAAAAATAAATATATGTTTTTTCCGCAATTTTTAAAAGTCTTTAAGCTATTCTTTATATGTATCCTTCTTAAAGCCAATAAAAAATTTTATTTCCTAACAAACTTTTAAAAAATTGTTTCGTCGCAACATGACTCAAAATGGAGACCAGAAGAGTCTTAGTGAATTAACAGTTGGCGATAATACATGCCAAGAGATCCAGGAGCTGTTTCTTATCCGTCAAAGGGGCGGTGGGGTGGAGAGAAACACACACACCGCATTCCATTCCTACATTTGGGAACTTACAGCACTGGATTTAAGATTAATATCGTTATTTTCAAATCCGAACCGATCATAAACTAGGATATAAAACAGGGCTTGCGTGGAGCCAAAGAAATGAATGTGTTTCCTCAGGGTCTTGAATTCTGTTAACACGCAAAGTCGGAAAGGAAAAACCTCAGAGCAGGCCAATCGCCATATTTCACGATGCTATTGCTCATTACGTCACCGCTGAGAGATTCGCACAAACGAAGTGCCGGCTGCGCCTGCTAGTAGACGATGCCCGGGTAGAGTCTATTTGTGGTTTCTTCACACCTTTCGGATAAAAACCTTTGAAAAATCACACCATGTTTGACACGTTAGGTTGTTTTTTAAATGTGCTGAGTATCACGAGCGTTTTATACTTCCGGTAACATACAAGTATCTTACTTTTGGTTAAATAAAAACTGTAACTTATATGTTATCTATAAATTACAATATTTCATTTGTTATTAATATCAATTAAAACAGAGAGAATAGATGTGTGTTGGTAACGCTGAGTAAGAAATAGTTATTGCGCAAGAATGTGGTGTATTGTTCTTCTGGTGTAATTTTCTATTCTCGGTTGAGCCTCGCTTGCATTAGGCGGAGGAACATCCTGGAAGAAGAACTTTGGCAGTGCTTCAGAAAAGTTGGAAGTTACCGTGAATGGACTATATGAACTGCAAAAAAATTTTTACTTATAAATTCTTTGTAATTTTACAAATGCTTGTACAGTACAACGATTTCTCTTGTAAAACTGCTCGTTTGCAAAACTACAAGGGCCGTGTTTGTAATATACCTCAAGAAACGTTTGTACTATACTGACCCGTTTCCATGACTTCAGAAAAATGGCGGACACTCAACAACGTAACACCGTATATACGTTGCTGTTTGTGCAAAAACTATGGGTGATGTAAAGTAAAGCTGCGTGGAAAATGAAATGTATTGCAAGTTTGAATAACGTAAAAAACTTAAAACAACTCAAATAGTCATAATAAAACGACAATTTCAATAAAACGTGACCGTATTATTAATTAACTCTTAATGTTCCCTAGCTATACAGAACTTTTAAATCGTATCTCAATGCATCTTTGTAAAGAGCCTTCCAAATCTCTTAACTCAACAACATAACTCTTTAAATGAAATAAATGTAACTATTCTTCTTAGCCAAATAACTTCATTAATAATTTGTAGGTACTTGCAACTATATTTAATACAAAAATTAATTTTATCCTCATAAGTCAAAATGGTGTTGTGGTTTAGGGTGCCGGCTATTAATACACAGTGGATATGGTTTCTAGTCCAAGTGCTGTCAAAGCGTAAAAAAAAAATCGTTAATTATTTTTATATATTTTTTTTTATTTATTCCTTATTATTAATTTATCACATTTATTTTCTAGAAGAAGAAAAGAATATTACGTGCACTTCTCAATAATTTNCGTAAAAAAAAAATCGTTAATTATTTATATATATATTTTTTTATTTATTCCCTATTATTAATTTATCACATTTATTTTCTAGAAGAAGAAAAGAATATTACGTGCACTTCTCAATAATGTCAGTTGTAATACAAGGCAATCATTTAGAAAATTACAAATNAATACAAGGCAATCATTTAGAAAATTACAAATAAATGTTGTGCATATTTTACAAGAAAACCCTTTGTAGTTTTAAAAAGGATTTTCTTGGCAACTNGAAAATTACAAATAAATGTTGTGCATATTTTACAAGAAAACCCTTTGTAGTTTTAAAAAGGATTTTCTTGGCAACTGGGTGTCCGAGGATTTTTCTTGTAAAAGTACAAGAAATATTTGAGAGTGTGCGAGATGCGTTTCGTGCGCTAGGCGCAGCAACGTCGCGTCCAGCACGAGGCCGGAATGTGTGATGGAGTTGAGTTGAGATATTTGCGCGTCTCTTAACAACGACGTCTCGAGAGCCGGTGAGGATGAAGCGAGGTGAGTATGGAGCAACACCGGAATGCAAGAGCGGGGAAACAGGAGATCCCGAGAACATCCACCAACCAGCGGCATTGTCCGGCACGATTCACTCATGCAAAAATCCAGGAGTTACTCCGCCGGGAATCGAACCCGGTTCACCTAGGTGGCAGGCGGCCCCATGCCGGAATGGTTTTAAAGATGGGTTAGCCTACTTGCTAAGTGGAGTTTTCCACGTGTTAGGCTATAAGAAATGTGATGTGGTTACTTTTGTTTCCTGTAACTTAGTTGGATTTTATTCCGCGCGTAGCTTATGGGTATAAAATAAATATTGCAAGGGAGCAACTGCTTTATACGAAACACGTAATATACAATACATTTAAGGCAAAAACGGCTATAAAGTTTATATTGCGTCTTTTCGTGGCACTGGACTGAAGATGCTGTCACGAGAAGTGGCAGTGCTATAAATAATTAATTATCACAAAAACATAATTTTTAAAGAAAATTATTTGTAACTTCGCTACACGGAATTGATAATGATGAGCACGAACCAAATTGGCTCTTCCATAATATTCCGACGNATTATTTGTAACTTCGCTACACGGAATTGATAATGATGAGCACGAACCAAATTGGCTCTTCCATAATATTCCGACGAGAAACTACAAACCTGATAATACAGCTTTCGTGGTAATATCACCCGAAAATAAACTGTATTTATTATGCCAAAACATAATTTTGCTTGCCACATCAGTAATGAATTTACTTTTTTTTTATCATTTTAGAGTATAACATGTTTTATTTGTACGTTGACCTAGGATTTTTTATTGTTGTATGTGTATGGTTGTAAATAAAGAAAACTTTAATGAATCGTATAGTGCTCATAAAGAATTACAGTAAGATTTAAATGCAGATAATAGTTAAATACTAGTCTTTTTTCTGTATACTAACAGAACCTAATAGAAAAGCTATTATTTTCACTTTGTAAAACTAAAATGCAACAACCTTATATTTGCTCAGAATACTCATTATCATGTTCCAGTCAGTTTTTTAAGTTCCTTGAGTTTATAAAATACTCAGCCATGGCTGCTTAAGGTTACAACAAATCTACTTGAGAAATTCCAATGTTTTATTTTATTATTTGTAGTAATTTTAACCATTCTCCATTCTAGTAACTTGGTGGTGTGGGTGAGTAGAATCAAATAATTAATAGTACTTTTGCAGATTATTTTCAGAACAATTTTTGGTTTCCTTGTAATATATAAATATGCATTTCACTGGGTGGCCACAAATTATGCAATATCCTTCTTATACAATATTTTCTTGTATTAATTGTACTTCCATACCAACAGCAAATATTTTACTATCCAATTATTAAACACCATATGGCATGTAGTTTTTCGGAGTCACGAAAGATGTGAGGTACTGCTGAACCAGTATACTGGTTTCAAGTCCCCGCTGGTAGGTTTTATATCGTACATCATCTACAAATTCGGAAAATCTATCTGCATACACATAATCATTTTTTCTCTCATCACATTACATGTGATAATGTTTGTACGTTTCGTAGTTTCCACCTCCATAACGTTCACAGTTAATTGTGCTTCAGCATTATGTCTTTTTCGTGTTTATCCTTTCGAACACGAAATGTTAAGAAGTGTATGTATTGCAAAAACTGACAATATCGAATGCTACATGTGACTTGCCTTTACTTCATTACCACGGACAGTCTTTCCCTTGCCTTCTACAGCTTTACAACCAAGGGTACGCCTAGACATTGTACAACGTCGTCCGATACGTGCCGAAGTGCAGAACTCTCAACTACCAAGTATCAAGCACGAGTGGTTCTTCAAAAATTTCTTCTCTCGAGTCGCACAAGAAAGGTAGCCTTAGGTGTTAAAATTATCACAGTAACAACACTGCAACATTGACGATAACATGACGATAATTTTACCTCAAAAACCCGTGCCATTGTATGAGCAATAAACGAAGATGGTACTGGCTATAATGGTGGTACTGCCAATGATGGTGTTGATGAGGTCATATGCGTAATATGTGTGAATACATATTTAAATAGCATACCATTTTTCAAAGTCGATGTTCGCTTTTCAAAAACCAGGTCGCAACTGTTTTGTGACATAATCAATGAGATATAAAGACTCGCTATCTGCTTCCAAAAAATTTTTACTTTTGCTGAGTTGCAAATAGTTTGTTTTACTGCTGCCGAAAACACTGGCACTTTATTCAGAAATAAAGCTGCGTGTGATTGGTAATCCATTGCTATAGTTGGAATAATACTAATCTCATGGCTATAATCTTAACACTGTAATACCAAAAGCTATTATAACCATAGCACTAAATTATTAAAATGCTTTAAACTTTCTCAGATGTGATACGAAAGCTAGTGATACTGTTTAAACGCAATTAAGGCTGCCAATATCTTGGCAATGAAGCAATGTGAATTATTGCATTTATAAGGAGGTATAATAATGGTTGCCGTACACGGGATATACCATTGCCTCAGCTGTGCAGATCTGACGTGTCCCATGTGTATCCGGAAAACCTCGTAGAATATGTTACAACCAACAGTGGACATCGAAGAGACCGCACACATGTGCTTGAGATTGTGACCAAACTNCAATTAAGGCTGCCAATATCTTGGCAATGAAGCAATGTGAATTATTGCATTTATAAGGAGGTATAATAATGGTTGCCGTACACGGGATATACCATTGCCTCAGCTGTGCAGATCTGACATGTCCCATGTGTATCCGGAATACCTCGTAGAATATGTTACAACCAACAGTGGACATCGAAGAGACCGCACACATGTGCTTGAGATTGTGACCAAACTNACCTCGTAGAATATGTTACAACCAACAGTGGACATCGAAGAGACCGCACACATGTGCTTGAGATTGTGACCAAACTTTCCTGGTAAGAATTGTTCTTGGAAATAGTCACGCCAGACTGGATGAGGTCACAACCACGCCGTACTCGGGAGATACCAAGACGCTTAGCAGCGCTGCTGTGTTATTCAGCTTCCATGGATTATGCCCTTGATTACCCAACTTTACAATATTCAGCATCTTACAGGGTTTGTGGTATTTTTGACTGGACCCTGGAGGACTTAAGATGTGCAACATGGTCTGTTGGTATAAGGTTTAATNCAGGGTTTGTGGTATTTTTGACTGGACCCTGGAGGACTTAAGATGTGCAACATGGTCTGTTGGTATAAGGTTTAATTTGTTTAGACCAATTAGTCAAGTTCGTAACAGCATGAGACCATGGAAACCATTGGACGATAAGGCAACATGTAGACTATTGGTGGCTTTTAAATGGTTTTGGGTGTGTTCACATAGCAGAGGTTTGGTACGCTGGTCTGTTTAAACACATTATTGGCTGGTGATCACTATAATCCACTGCTATCCGACTATCTGTAGCCCCTTATTGACTTCACATGTGCCGAGAAAGATTGAAAATTCCGTTCAGAATAATGGCCAGGATCGTAAGAGCCATGTTAGGAATTGTTTCGACAAGCAGTTTGATGAGATCCTACTTATGATGTGGTCAACATTCTCCCGAATTGAACCCAACTCTGTACTTTGGTTACATGATGGAAAGACTCAGTCGTACACAGCATTCAGCATCTACAGATATCAGGGAGTGGTAATATATGCAGGAGGCATCGGACAACAGTCTCCCNCAGGGTTTGTGGTATTTTTGACTGGACCCTGGAGGACTTAAGATGTGCAACATGGTCTGTTGGTATAAGGTTTAAGTTGTTTAGACCAATTAGTCAAGTTCGTAACAGCATGAGACCATGGAAACCATTGGACGATAAGGCAACATGTAGACTATTGGTGGCTTTTAAATGGTTTTGGGTGTGTTCACATAGCAGAGGTTTGGTACGCTGGTCTGTTTAAACACATCATTGGCTGGTGATCACTATAATCCACTGCTATCCGACTATCTGTAGCCCCTTATTGACTTCACATGTGCCGAGAAAGATTGAAAATTCCGTTCAGAATAATGGCCAGGATCGTAAGAGCCATGTTAGGAATTGTTTCGACAAGCAGTTTGATGAGATCCTACTTATGATGTGGTCAACATTCTCCCGAATTGAACCCAACTCTGTACTTTGGTTACATGATGGAAAGACTCGGTCGTACACAGCATTCAGCATCTACAGATATCAGGGAGTGGTAATATATGCAGGAGGCATCGGACAACAGTCTCCCAAAGTATTGTTTCCAACAGTGGAATTGATGTAATGTCGAGTTTCTACATTTTGTTATGTTGTATCCCATGTAACACAAAGTGCCTGTCTCATCAGCTCTGGCACTGTAGGATATATCACCAATGCGCCATGAGCTTCCAATAAAACTTTATAAGACAGGTGGCAACACGAACCCATTACCTTAATCATAAAAATGTTTGTGCCAACACAGCACACGTGTTAAGTCATTAAATTACATATTGACGAGTTGATTTCTGATTTAAGCGAACCTACAGAAAAGCTAGAGGATGTGAAAGACGAGCAATATAAAAAGGGACATTGCCTACATTCATTCNTTTAAGCGAACCTACAGAAAAGCTAGAGGATGTGAAAGACGAGCAATATAAAAAGGGACATTGCCTACATTCATTCATTTTATTGCTCTCCGCCTCATCCAGCCGTTAGAATATTGCTGTTGAGAGCTCTTGCTCTCTGGCTTGTAACTAAAAAAATTCTCATCGCCAGGTATCTGTCGCTAATGAGAATTCCGATCAGAAAGAGGAAGCAACATGTATCTCTCTATTGATGAATTTAAAATGTGCGCACGCTTAATTACGTCGCCTGTATTGGAAAGAGGTTATGTGAAAGTGTTTTCTTGAGCTAAAATATATCTCCCAGTATGCAAAAGGACAATATCATCATGCAGATGAACGGAAATGTTTCCGGGAAGAGCATGCGAGAAGCTAAAATTGTAATTAAAAAACTAATAGCAATTTTTTTTATTTTGTCTATTAATTTTGTACAGACTCTTCGAGCTATTACTGAGGAAAATTTCTGACGAAATAACCAGTAAATTCCACAGATTTTGTCAAAATGTTAATTTGTTTCTATATCAGATTACAAAACATTCGTGGAGACTTCCAACTTTTCTGAAGCCCTGCTAAAGTTCTACTTTTAGGCTATTCATACGCCTCACGCAAACAACGCTTAGCTAAGTCTAGAAAATTGCACCAGAGGGCAACGCACAGCATTTGCGCGTACTCACTTTAATAATAATTTTGCACAAGAACTACCTTACTAGGTACTACTAACACACAACTCTTAACTCTGTTTTTATTAATATTAATTAAAACTAAATATTATGATTTATAGATGTNATTAATATTAATTATAAATGAAATATAATAATTTATAGGTAAAATATAAGCAAAAGTTCAATATAACCAAACATTTTGCACTTTTATGTTAACACAAGTATGGAATCCTTGTGATACATGACATATTTAGGAAACAACCAAACACGTCGTATACGGGATGATTTTCCAAAGGTTTAATTTTAAAAGTGTGAATAAACAGCGAATTGACTAAATATTTTTGTTTTTATAATTTCCAAGCGTTTTATATATGTATATATATATATATTACATTTTAAGAACACAGCTGCAACAGAAAACGTAAGGAAATATGAAGTTTAAAATTGTAATTAAATGTTTAATAATAAATATAAATTAGACTCTTCTGTGTGTTACACTTAATGTAGCACCCTATTAGTCTTATGAAAAACCACTGGCGAGTTAATTTTACATTAACTATGTACATGTGGGTAAAATTATGTTACTGGAAACTAGTATTTTAGAGCCCGACGAACTGATGTGAAACCTAGTACAGTAACTGAAACACAGTCCGCTGTTGCTTCTCTCTTTCTTTTCAAACCAACTTCAAGGTCGTGGGGGCCGCGATATTGATGTGGTCAGACTACTTGCCGTCCACCCAGGCAAACCAGGTTCTATTCTCGGCGGGGTCACTCCCGGATTTTCGCATGTGGGAATCGTAACGGACGATGCCGTTGGTCAGCGTGTTTTCTCGGGGATCTTCAATTTACCCCACCCTTCCATTCCGGCGCTGCTACATACTCACCTCGCTTTTCTCTCGTCGACTCTCAAGACCACGATGTTAAGAACCGCTCATATATTTCCACTTCACTCTACTTCAAGGCCGGGCGGACATAACGAACGAAACACGTATAATCGGGTCACATTAAACATTTATGACTACTTACTGTTCCATTAGTACATATAGGGCTATGACACATTAATGAATTGTTGTAATACTTAGCTTATTTTGTGCGCAAAGTACTCAGTAACAGATCAATGGTGCATCGCATTCAGACAGAAATGTTTTAGCCAAATATAATACAGTGATTTACAATGGCGTCAAACTGTAAAAGCAATAAAACTTGTCACGGTCAAGACAGAGAAATAATACGAAAAGTAATATGTTTATGTAATAAAAAAAGAAATGGCACGTCACTACTGATTGTGCCACGAAACGAGCCGCGGCAGCAATAGGAAATCCTGTTTCATAAAGAAAATAAGGCAAGAATGGAAAAGCAACAGAGGAAGTTTAAGTTTAACTTCTTGATTGTGGTATAGTGAGGATAAATTAGCAAGAATTTTGCACTGTGGAAAAATACATACAATTGAGAATTTGCAATCTGAATTGCGGGAAACAATTAACTTATGTGATAGCAGTGAAACGCTGAGGAAAATTCTGAATACGTTGGGGTTTCGGTTCAAAAATGGCAATAAAGGTGATTATATATAATGGAGAGAAAATACACGGTAGCGTAGTTGCTTCACTTGCCCACTCAATGTTGTAAATGTCAGTAATAAAAACTGGGTGTATCCCCGTTACCATACCTCATCAAACTAGGAATTTACTTGTAGTGTTCAATTTCCTTTGTTACAGTTATATATTCTGTTTTCATTGCTATATAATCTAACACAATTTTTTAATTATTTTCCTTCTTTAGTTAAGGGTATATTTTAGTTAGTTTATTGCATGCATAGTACCATCGTACATGACAATAATCAAAAATTACTACTGGTTAATTATTAAACACCCTGACTACACTTGAAACTTTGACCAATTTTTGCTAGTGTAAGTTCATGTTCTCTGTAGCTGCTTCCGTCGCCTCTATTTTGACTTAAAGCTACACCACTACTTTCAATGAATAACTCATGATTACCTTTCACGGAGGACACGGTGGCTGAGCGGTTAGCCTGCTCGCCTCCCACCAAGGCGATTTCAAACCCTGGTGGGGTCACTCCCGGATTTTCACATGTGGGAATCGTGCCGGACGATGCCGTTGGTCAGCGTGTTTTCTCGTGAATCTCCCGTTTCCCCCGCCCAATTCTGGCGCTGCTTCATACTCACCTCAATCACCCTCATCGGCTCTCAATACCTCGCTGTTAAGAGCTGCCTAAATCTCTTCACTCACTCATTACCTTTCACTATTAACATCACTGCATTATAACGTTTCAACGCTATAACTTTCTAACAGTTTTTCATATTTATTCATAATGACCCGAACTACTTGTTTTCGTGACCACTGCCATTTTCAACGTGCAACTAAAGTTCTTGTTTCCCCTCAACTAACCTCACTACATTTAGCTTATTGATTACTAGTTTTCAGCGCATTGTGTCGTCTCACTACGTACACAGAGAAACAATACATGTGATAATATGATACAAGCACCTGCATATCCCTTGTTGGCGTAGCAGAAGACGAGCGACGGGTGACCAACAGAAAATCCTCTAACTGAGCAACTGCGGAGTTTCACTGACAAATGACTATCTCCACTCAATTCAAACTGACCAATAACTGAATTCTGGTGTGATTTGGTTTGTTCAAACCTAAGAGCGCCAATTGTTATTTAAACGAAAGCCCTTTTATAATGTTTATACTAGACCTTCTTAATACTGCTGGTTAGCTAACGAATGGTAATTTTATATTTGTTAGAAACAACGTTGAACTTGTCAAAATGCATATAATGTCAATCCGCTGACCAAAATTGTGTAACAATTTTCTTCATGATCGTATTGTAATTTTTATTTTATATAATTTGATAAGTCGCATGCTTGTTTACGACATGGCATCAAAAAGTTTCGAGACTGGCTCTTTTTCCAATAAAGTGCTTTATTTATTTACGTTTTCACAATATCGCCTTCAAAATAGTTCCGTTGCGCAGCAATACAGCTCTCCCAGCGTTCGATCCCGCCACTTCTGGATTGTGTCCTGCAAGTCTTCTTCTGGAAGTATGTCAAGTACCCTGAGCGATACGTGCTAGATCTATACAGTAGTATAAAAACGGCGACCTATTGAACTGGATCTTCATTTCCGGAAAAAGGGCAAAGTCAGCAGGAGACATGTCTGGCGAGGAGGTTGGGTGATATCAATCATTGAAAAGAGATACACTGAATGTCAGTTGATAAGCTAATTCCGACTGGCAAATCGAGCAAATTAACTAGCAACAAGTGACTCGTGGCAGTGCAATTCTTGACATTCAGTAGGAATCACCAATCTGTGAAATAACAGCGACCGTATTAATAAGTCATCTGGTACTGATTATAAGTCGCTGAATTGTCACTGATTTTCACTGATTTGGCTCAATTCTTAGCGTTTCAGGTTAACAGTACAGTTGGGAAGAGAGACTCGGTGACAAGGTATATTATCTATTGTCATCGTAGAGCAAACACGTTTGTTTTTTGCGCGCCACAAATCCGGACGCTTGCGTCGAACGTCCTCTCTCAGACACTTTAAGAGAACGTGGTCCGAAGGATTTTTTTTTTTTCACGTCCGAGGCACAGCGACAATAGCACGTGCGACCAGCACCCCGTCGCTCCTACGCGCAAGGTGACGAACCTGCGTGCAATGCTTCCGCTGTTGCGCTTTCCTGTGCAAAATGAGATTTGTGAAAGTGTGATTTTATTACACGCGATGAAAGCCCAGATATTAAAGCAAAACTGCGCCATTTTATTTTCCTCCTACCTATTGAAGAAATCGCGCAAGTAAACTCTAAGATGCGATTTTTTCCTTTTATAATAAGCTTAATATTATAATAACAAAACTGTACGGATATAGACAATTGTTTTTTATATTTCCCGTCAAAAAGACGTCTTCCTAGGACCTTTACTTGCTGAGATACGGGTAAAGGCGCTAACAACGAATGCACGTAAATTAAGTTTCGACTAGCAGCTCTTAAAAGCTGGCAGTAGAAGGCGCTATTTTCCGCCTGGCCCCTGGGGACAAGTTCTTGATGCACAATGCGTCCTGTGCCCGAGCTCTCTTCGCATGAGAGTTTCTCGCCTAAAACAACGAGGTATTGATTCCACGCCCATCCTACTTGCCAGATTTCGCTTCTACAGACTACACCCTTTCCCAGGAGATGAAGATCGAGCTAAAAAAAATCACCGTTTTTACAACCCTGCTGAGATCCAGCGCGAACCGTAGAAGATGCTTGGCGCGCTACGAGAAGGAGATTTCCACGATACATTCCAAAAGTGGCAGGAACACTTGGAGCGCTGTATTACTGCGCAAGGGAACTACTTTGAAGGCGTTGGTTTATAAACCTTGATAAATACAGTATTTGCTTGTAACCGGAGCTAGTCTCGATACTCTTTGGTCCAACAGCATATACCTACTGATAAGCAATATATTTTATAGNTACATTCCAAAAGTGGCAGGAACACTTGGAGCGCTGTATTACTGCGCAAGGGAACTACTTTGAAGGCGTTGGTTTATAAACCTTGATAAATACAGTACTTGCTTGTAACCGGAGCTAGTCTCGATACTCTTTGGTCCAACAGCATATACCTACTGATAAGCAATATATTTTATAGAGCATGTAATGTAATCTTCTTTTGTGTTTGGGATTATATTTATCTCCGAAGAGTTTTTTTTAATTTCAAAATATATGTAAAATTGACTTTGAATCATTATTTCAGTATGTTCAAAACACTTAAAAATTTGGTAATGTAAGTTTAATTTATAATAATTAGATTCTCTAAAGTTACACTTTGTACGATTCTCATAAGTTTGTTATTTATTTAATTTATCACCATTATATTTACCACAAATACAAACTTTTTGCTCCATTATATATATTTTTTACTTCATAATCATTTCACTCTACATTTACATAATTAATTTTCATTTAATTTTATAATTTTATATTTTCCCATGCGGTTTACATAATTTCAAATATTTCTGAAGTAAACTACAAAAATTTCAAATATCGGTGGCATTCCAAGTTAGGGGGGGAGGGGGTTGTTAATACATGAGATTCCAAAATAAAAATACGATAACCTTGTGCTAGAAGATTTTACGTACTTAATGATGTGATGTAAGGCTTGTTAAAAAATCTCAGTTCAATTAGCAATTCAATATAGAAGAAAAAATTACACTTCCATTCTAGTATTATTAAAGAGTATTTGTATAAAACTATTTCGCTATTGGAAATAAATTTTCAAAACAAAAAATAACAAACGTCACAAATTTTTATCAAAAGTTACACAGTCAACATTTACATGTTCATTTAAGATATAAACGAAATATCCATTGATTTAATCCTTCTAAATTAACCTGGTTTGAAAGTTTTTGTTGAAGCGTATTTGCCTCCCACTTTCTGAGGTTTAAACAACAGTAGATATTTATTTTCCAGTTTGACAGCTACTCTAATTTTTGTACATAATGGGTGTTAAAAAAAGTTATCTTAGACATTGATTTAACATTTGGCTTAGCAACATGAGATTCTATGGGCAAAACAGCGTAATTGAAAAGTAATAATCTTGAAATCTGTGGTTTCCATGAATTTGTATGCTGGGAACAAACAAATGCTGGCTCCATATCAAAAAAGCTTGTTATATAAAGACATGCAGTAGAGAATGTTTGAGTGCGCAAATAAAAGTAGGCATGTATATATGGTTTAACGTCCCGTTGACAGCGAGGTCATTAGAGACGTAGCAAGTAGCTCTAAAGGAGGTGGGGGGGGGGAGGTACGTGGAAGGAATCGACCACGACCTGTAGTAAGTAACCATCCCATAATTCGCATGGAGCGATTTCGGGAAACCATGGAAAACAGATATCAGGATGTCCCGGGCGGAAATCGAGCCCGTATCCTCTAAGATGAGAGCCCCGTGGTTTACCACTGCACTACCTCGTTCCGTAGGTGCGCAGATAAAATAAATTTTACTAAATATAAAATGCATTGATTCCATTTATTTGTTCATGAAATTACCCTCGTAACCATAGGGCATATGACATTGTTAGTTTTAGGAGCGAAAGAATAATACATCATGGGTAGCAAAGTTTTCAAAAATGCTGCTCAGTGAAATGCGGAAAGCGTAGCGCAGAACTGCGCGGCCGCAGTGCGGCGAGACTTGCCGTGTCTCGAGAAAAGCGGCAACCAGGAATCCTTTAATGGACAGGAGATTAGTTAGTCTGAGCACGTGGCCGATTGCCGCGAGGAATATTACCGCCTCCTCGCTCCCGGCATCCGGCCCCAGGCAGACCTAGCCAGCCCTTCGCTCCTGGCTCTTTTTTCCTCCAAGCGACTCTTTGTTCGTCTAGCTGAAGACGCATTCGGGGAGGCCACGTGTAACAGCAACTACACTCATCGCCAAAAAACAGTTGCACCCACAAGGCAGCAATATATAGGAACGAAACGTGGTTGGTTGGTTCGACAATGCGAGGGACGCAGATGATTCGCTTCCCACGTCCGGCCACACAGACGACGTCAGCGAAGGTGGGCCTTATCGCTGGACCTGCCAAACTAGACCGTCCCGGTGCGCGTGCTTTCCACTCACGCCGTGGAACGCTGTGAGCGCCACTGGATAGAGGAAGGCAAGCGCACACAACGCACATGAGCGCAAACCGCACCGAGGAAGATCCGATGGATTGTCAGACATGTGCGTGTTGTCCCAACCGCCACTGTCGCGGACATAAAGCGAGCAGCGATGCCCAACCTGCAGCTACCTGTGAAAGCCAGTAGCATTGGCAGACGGCTGCACAAGGCAGAAGTGGAGACTGGGTACGGTTGTAACCGGATACGGTTGTAACAACTCGAATATTCGCAAAACTATCCACGGTTTGGTGAGGGGTATAAGGGGAAAGACACGATGCTTGCCTGTACGGACCTGATCGGCAGTGTTGCGTCGCCCTCCGCGTTCTTTGTTCGCTTGTAGAGGGACCTATTGTGTTTTGTCACCCAAAGGCAAGTATTTTTGATCGATTTCTTTCTTGAGTTACTTCGTTAATATTATAATTTACGTTTTGAGATTTTTCCTACGTAATTGGTGGACTTAAGAGGTAAGTAAACAGTAATTAGTTTTTGCGTCGGTCATTTTCTCTCGCCTCTGAGACCGTTTCACCGGCGAATGAGGGGGGCGGGGATACGGTTGTAAAAATTTTGTGGGTACGGTTGTAACATTAGTAATATTTTTGTTTTACATTGTAGATGCCCAGGAAACGTGTCAAGAAGATATCGAGAGGTGTAAGCGACATATCACGTTACAAGGATGCATACGACGAAGTTAAAAGTGGGAGTTCTTTGAGACGAATAGCAGAGATCTACAGAGTTAACCACGTCTCTCTGTTACGATACATACAAAGGTGACGAGGCAGAAAATATTAGGATGGGGTATGCAGCTCATAACAGTCTTTTCGGAAAGTCAAGAACATCTACTCGCCAAATACCTCATCCTTTGTGCAGATATATACTTCGGTTTTTCTACTAAAGAGGTAAGAAAGTTAGCATTTGAACTCGCCGTTAAATACAACTAAAAGATACCTAAATTTAGAAGTAGTTTTGTTTCATTAGATACTATTTTACTAGCTTCAGATTTTTTGAAATACGACGTGTTAACATGAAAATGTTAAATTTTATAAAGTTATTAAAGAAGACTGTTTAAAATGTTACTAAAATGGTGCCATATTAACCTTAAATAATGTGAAAGTACTCACATGTGATTTATTAGTAATAAAACTAATTGAAAT
>NQII01000215.1:967229-981650 GCA_002778355.1 Clitarchus hookeri
CCCCCGCATGATGCTTGAACTCCAATACCTAGTGTTTGAAATACACGTTTTTTTCCCCCCGCGAATATATTAATCGTACGTCCAATGCGCTGTTCTACAAAAATAACACACACTTCAGACTTAGGTTGTTGAGTGCTTCCAAGACGCCATGCTCATTAGAAATACCATTTCGGAGTAATCCAAAATGGCTAAAAACGTATTTTTCAAAATATACTCAACAGATACATACAAAACTACTCAAGGGTCCTCCACTGAACCTTCCTACATTCGTTCCACCAATAAAATAATAGGGTCGCCACTGAAAGTCCCATAGGTAAACGCAGTGAGACTAGAACTTAGCGCACCAGTTTAGAGCCGTGCGCTAAGCGGCGATGGCGCACTTGACGTGCGTGGCAGTGTCGCCCTTATAGCTCCCGCGCTTCTCGGCCTCAAACGCAAGCTCCGGGTATCCGGGAGCCTTGACGTCGCCACAGACTGCAGTGGCGTCGCGGCCGATTCTCATGGAGCCACGCGGAATGGCAGCGGGTAATCTTCAGACGTAAGAGCCCTTTTGTCTTGGCAGCGACGCCAAGTGCATCCGTGTGTGGTGGCAACGTGGCCAGCCCCGAGAGGAACGGTTTGCTGTCAAAAGTCACGCGTCCTGACGGCCTGGTACCATAGCGTGAGGTGCGATTTCGTACGATGCCCCACCACCGTTGGTCTTCGTTACGGGCACATTGACAACCAAACACTGCATTCATGACGTCCTGCAAAACCGATCTCCTGGCCGTTTGTGAACGCCAACGCCAGTGCTCTATTCCATCAGTACAATGCTCGCTCTCGTATTGTTGCCGCCTCAGCAGCGTGCTTTGCCATCTTTAAAAGCACTGCCTACCGGCTGGCAGATGCGAAATTTTAATAGGAATTCCCATGTTAAGGAAATTTCGCCTGAGTGCGTAAATTGTAAAAACAGGCGTTTCAAACGAAAGGCATTCTTTACCATTTTTTTTGTTTTCAATTACACGTATAGCCTGTTAGCAAGGAATTTTTAAAATTTATGTTTTACAAAAAGTTTATACTGCCTGTTTAAATTGAAAATATACGCTCATAACGATCTTCCCCTAAAATTTTTGTGAAGAATACATTTTGTTTGAAATGCCTATCTTTAAAATTAACACACTAAGGCGAAATTTTCCTTAACGTGGGATTTCCTATTTAAATTTCGCAGCTGCCGGCCGGTAGACAGTGCTTTTAACCTTCTTAAAGCCAGCCGTACTGTCAGACATATCCCCAGTGCAAAATATGTGGGGTGCAAGTGGTCGCTATCACGTCTCAACCCCTGCCGAAAAGTCAGCAGAGACTGCGGAACATTCCAGCTGTATGGAAGCAGGGCACCATTAGGGACCTCTAGAACTCCATGCCGCAGTATTTAACGCTATTTGTTTGCAAAAATGTCAGTCTGACGCCATACTGAGAGAAGTCTGTGTATCGCAATAAATATTGCTCAGTTTATAAGAATTTACTGTTGTGGTGAATTTCACCTTCCTTCCGAATAGTATTGAAGTCGGACACTCCCTTGTGTGTCCAATTATTTTTGGACGATAGGTTTATTACCCTTCAAGGGCCAGGGACGTACACTTCCAGGTATTTGGAGGAGGGGGTCAGAGAACAACAGCTATTGTCTGAAAACCTGTGCGGCCTTCCACCAAGGTTGACCTGGTTCGACTCCTGTCTCACGCGGATTTTCGCATGTGGGAAACGTGGTGGACGTTACCATTCGTCAGCAAGTTTTCTCGGAGCACTGTTGTTTCTCCCACCATGGCATTTTGCATCTGCTTCATCTTCAGCTCACAGCACACCCACCGACACTCGGTATCTTGCTATTTAGAGGAGTGTGTAGTTGCGCGTACAAGACCAAGAAGCGAGGGAGCGATAAGGGCGACAATAACACGCACACCTAGCGCCTCATCGCGCCTACGCGCAAGGCATGCAGTGTTTCCGTCTTGATGATGTACTGTGCAAATTAGATCCGTAAAAGTGGGACTTTATTACACGCGATGGAAACCAGCAGATTAAACTAAGCCCGTATAGTCGTTATTTTCTCTTACCTCTTAAGGACCCTGCATAGGTAAGCTTTGAAAATGCGATATTCGACCATTTTCATGACACTTAATATGATACAAGTAAAGTAATATGGATATAGGTAATTGGTTTTTACCCTTTCTGGCGGCAAAAAGTCGTATTTTCAGAACATTTACTTATCGAGATACGCGTATTCGCGCAAACTAATAACTATATTCATTGTAACACTCCTTAATTTACAACTTTGAAAGCATTTGTGGTAATGTTTGGTTAATATTAATATAACATGAGATATGCATAATATACACAATATTCTACATGCTAACTAATTTAATTTATCTAACCTTGCAGGTTTAATTTTAGAGTATATTTGTAGCAAAGAAAAAAAACGCATTTACCAATATGATGCGAGATAGTATGAGAGTGAAATCCGATTTTCTTCCACATATAGAGAAAACTTCGAATTATTAGTAAGTGTGACGTCAACTATGGCATTTGGTGTTAGATGCCAAGCTTACAGTTTTAAACACTTAAGACATTAATTTTCGAATTCCCTTCAAGATTTTTTACAATACCACATTTGAAATATTGTTAAAATACATTTTTGAAGTGAATTTTTTGTGGCATATCTGGGCTGTTGGTGGAGGGGAAATGCCTCCACTCATCTCCACCGTGTGGATACATCTATGGCAAGGGCGAATCTGCGAACGGCTTGCAAACACAAGGAATGAGAAATACAATGCACTACATCTCCAGCTGGAGTTGGAGCTAACACTCCAGCTGATAAAACGGAAATGCCACGCACGAGGCTCCGGGAACGTGATTGGCCACTGCATGCTGCGAAATGTTTGCTATTGGCTGGGCTGCCGGCTGATGAGTATGTTACCAGACGCTGATTGGCGAATGGCGTCCCGACAATTTGCTGGCTTGTGGTCGCTGGAGTTCGCGGTGCAGGTAGCTTTTTTTTAACATCTGCATTCTGAAGTACTCTGCGCCCGTCGTCAGAAGTAGGTTCTGTCTTTGCCTAAACTGCCCATCCAAGACTGTGCCGGAATTGTGTCACCGCCCACTGTGACGACCCCATCGTCGTTAGGGTGCTTTCCGTTAAGATTTCCTCAATCGCAGGAAGTTTCGACCACTGCCAGCACGAGTCCTACCTTAGTGGATCTGTCACCAGGGAGAAACTCTGGCGGAGCCTACTGATCGTCCCGTGCACCTGCTGAAGTTCCTACCACTCTTGTGGGCTTTACAGCAGAGGTTCAATTTCCATGCCCAAAAGAATTTCTTCACGTTTGAATCCTTGCGTAGAGCCCCAACCGACCGAGGTCTCAGTATTCAAAATGCCCCTCCTGGTTACCAATTCTTCACTATAATTTTTTTGTACTTTCACAAGAAAACTCCTTGGAAACCCAGTTGCCAAGAAAATCCTTTGTGTAACTACAAACTGGTTTCTTGTAAAATCTGCAAAACATACACTTATTTGTAATATTAAAAACGATAGGTTTATATCACTACGAATAATAGGTTTGTATTCAAACTTACATTATTTAGAAATTGACGTAAATGTATTATTTTTCTTCTAGCAAACAAATGTGATGAATTAGTAACAAAGAGATGGGGGGAAAAATTATTTGGAATTATAATTCACGAAAAAAAGTTACACATTTCCAGTATACGGGCTAGATCCCGCGTCACTTGAATCATTTAGCCATACTCTTAACCACATAACCAACTTGATTTACGGACATTAATTGTAATTTTTGTACCTAATACACTAGTAAACGCCTACAAAATATTATTCAAATTATTCAGTTAAGAAGAACACACTCATTTCAAGAGGTATGTTTAGATATAGAACATTGACATTAACAGTTAATGTGTATTAGCATCACGTGTTTTGAAAATTGTAGTCATTTTATTATGATTATTTGAGTTATGTTTAATGCTTTACGTTATTCAAACCTGCAATACATTAATTTTTGCTCGCAACTACACCTTACATCAGCCCCTAGTTTTTGCACAAACAACTATATACGGTTTTACGTTTTTGAGTGTCCACTTTATTAGTGTCAACTATATACGGTGTCAATAATCCACGTTATTGAACTCGTGGATACAGGTCAGTATAGTACAGACATTTATGGAGGTATATTACAAATACTGATCTTGTAGTTTTGCAAGAGAGTAATTTTAAAAAAGAAAGTATTTTACTATTACAAGCATTTGTAAGAATACAAACACTTTCTAAGTAAAAATTGAAAAAACATTTTTTACAGTGTAGGTTTTACCAGTAGGTACAAGACAACAAGGAAGACATCTTGTTAGCTGAGCGGCCTGCCTGATCACACCTTCACTTATTTATCCAGGACACTGGCCGTGATCGCTGAAATAAGTCATGAAATCGCAAACCACAGAAATACCCTCCACCAGCCAGTAAACGGGGACAACGCAGCCGATATAGGAAAGTGTAGTTCGTGGGCGGTGTCTTTTGTCGTCGTGCTATTGGAACGAGAAGACCACTGAAGATGGGCGTGTCCGGCCGACAATCTTGCGCCATCTTAATCAGCCTCCGGAATCATGAACAAGGTGGGAACTCTCCAATTAGGCATTACTCAGAACGTGGCTGGTTAAATCTTTATAAAATAATATCATTTAATATTTAATTATATTTTTATAGCTCCCCCGGTTCATATTCAAACATATTTATATTGAAATAATATTGTACAACCTTGATGTTAAATAAACCTCTTTTATATGGTGTTCATTACATAACTCTTATATCCCCGTTAAGGATAATAATAAAAAAATTATCAAAGCCATGACAACCTCCTTGCCCAGTAGCGAGGACACCTGGTGGTGGCAGCTATAGTTATCTTGTGTGTAACTTTATAAATGGCTCGTCCCGGCTATAGCTCGAGGATTCAAAGTAATAGTTATATGGCAATCGTTCCGGTCTTTCGGGGGTCGTTCAGAGATACCATGTTCAGCTACCAGCCACGTAATCGGAAATTCATCGAAGGCTCCACCAATGGTCGAAACACCGGTGTACATTAGTTGAAATGAACATCAGGTTGATTTCTCAACGGTATGTGCGTCTACTTCCAGGCACAATTTAGTGCCGTTACACACACGTTCTACAGTTTCCATGTCCCGTTTGTAAAACTACACTATCGAATTGCCTCTTTATATTTTGGAATGCGAGAACATTTTGGGAAGAGTGTGTGTTTATTTTCATTTCCAAGAGGAAGATTTATAAAATTCATCTGTTGATGTTCGGGTGCTAGATACTAGATACGCCGAATTTTCTGGCCGGTTGAACTGGAGGGTCCAATCGGTCCGGCCTGAGTAAATATAAACAGTAATTTTCGAGCGTCCGGTGTACATCTCGGGGGATGTGCTGGTGCATATTCGAGCCCGCGGTGGGACATGGCAGTGCTCTGAACTTCTCAAGCAAGAGGATGATTCTGCCTCCCAACTCCGTGGCTCACCTCTCCCTATTCTCCTTCGCCTCCGGGCGACTCCAGGAGCTGGGGAAAAAAAATAGCTGCAAGTATGCGCCACGGGAAACTCGTCAATTTCGCCCGTCGGCGTGATGTTTTTTGCGACGCGCCACGACGAGTTAACAGCCGCGGGGCAACCGTCCTCCGGACCAGATATCTTATGTCGAAGTTTAAATAATTCTATACTCCACCTCTTCACACGCACTTTTTTGGCATTCCGCAAAAAAATATGAATGATCTTGGCAAATAATACGTTTATGAGAGGCAAATGCTCCTGGACGAAGTATTACGTTTATTGAAAGAAAAAAAATGCCCTATGTTATATGTGTAAATTTTCGTCATGGTGAGTATTTAATGTTTTTTTTATTTCTCCCAGTCAACTTTTTTATCAAGGTATGAATAAAATAATTTTAAAAAATTACTTATTATACCTATGCAAATACACATTACTTATTTGGTATAGGCTGTACATGGTAAAGTGAGCACTTTTGATGCCCTAGTTACTTTTTTATTTAAGCTATTTTTTATCCTTTAGCTACCTCTTTTAATTAAATATCGCCATGTTAGTAATGAACACAGTGTGTATATTTCACTGCAAACTGAATTTAACGTCTCAGGGTAACATAAAATGTATTTATTGATTATTATTCCAAACGAGAGGGCTTTTAGAAGTGCTCACTTGAATAGTCTATACCTGAATAATTTGCCTCGTAATGGGACTAACGTCTCAGGCACCCTCCTTGTCGTCTGAAATAAAATTTTGCACTATCATGGATATCTAAATTGCTCTATTTATTCCAAACCGTTATGTCCGCCAATTTTAAGTCATCGATAGTTTTTTTTTGTGTGCTTTTAATTTGTACCCATCGGACCGATTGTGCACCAACGCAGTTTAACTTTCTTTTAATAAGATTGCGTATTGCATCACCCGTAGTGAAACTGCATTCCGTGAATATATGTAACATCAGAGACTGCAGCGTATCAAAACTGTGTGGGACTAGAGCGTCGATATCTCTCTGTGTTTTACAGAATATTCTTTGAAAACTCGTAGCCAAATTTGTTTTGCATTGCATGTGTAATACTCTAAGATTAAAATAAATGGAACTGCCACAGTAATTTATATTTTTATATATAATAATCTATTCCCCAGAAACGCTTTTAATATTCTACTTCGATTTCCTTTTCATGTTACAGAAATAATCGTGACAAATATTTCCTAAAAAAAGTGTTCATAAAAACACTAATATCTCTTCTTGTTTAGGAGCCCGTGAGAGGTGTTTCCAGTATAAATATTTATATCGAAATTGTTTAGCTGTATTTGGTTGGTGAGAATTCTGGAGTGTCAGTTATAAAGTTGCAAACATTCACATCTACAGAAACATATTGGGAAACATTATTTCATAAGAGGTTAAATAATTTCAAGTATTAGTTATATTTTATATATTGTTTGGAACCTATGCTTAATAACTACTCTACAGAAGCGTTTAAAGCTGTTATTTTGTCAAGGAAAAAATTTACAAATATTTATTGCAAAAAAGGTACATTTGCGTAAGGCATTAGTAAATAACTTAAATTTATATTTAATATAATTAAACAGTACTATTCCCAAACGTTTTCTGAGTTAGTGCTCTGATTGCAGTTTATTTAAATGTTTTTTTTATTAATGTTAATGAATAAAATTTCAGAATTAACACACTGCCAACACATAATTTTGTGGATCACTTAACAAATAACTTGTGTTGACGAATACACAAAACTTTAAGTGTCAAATGTGCTCAAAGTAATGGCTGATGTGAGCTCTAGATGGCATGACGTATTAATAAATTATATTTAATGCAATTTATATGGCGATATGATGCCGTAAATCACAGCTCGAGGAAGTATGTTTGCCGTTACTGGGCAAATGCTTTTACGATGACAAATGATTTCTCTTCCCTCCAGACACGATCTATCTTTCGTTCCTAGCAAGAGCGAACTCTGAAGTGTCTCCGAATGTGATCATGTCTACATCTTGACAGGTTCGCGTTTCCGGCAAAGTGCTATTGTCCGGTGAATTTGACGCATTTGCTTTCTGAAATATTTTTATTGGCGCGCGAATACATGGCCTTTTACCTAATGGCTTGCAAATATTTTATTCCATCATTGTGTACAAATTTACCGCTCTTTATAAGTTTCAAAATATTTAAGCAAATACTCAAGAAATAACACCCTCGGTACGTTAAACATGCCCTCTATTGCAAATGAAAATTTGTACCACACAAGTATGAACGCAGTGTGATAAAAATGCTATTTTTCCTTTTATGAATACGGGCAACATAAGAGTTGATAAATAAAAGTTTCTATAGACAAGATAGTTTGGAAAAATAGAAAGGAAACGCTACTTTATGGCGTTTCAAGAATATCCTTCAAAGAAAAACCTCCAACTCTCATTACAAATTAAATTATCTTGTGGTTTTTCTAAAACTTAGTGAAAACGTCTCAATTTAGTAACATGAATGTTTCTCTCTCTCTCTTTCCTTTTCTCTCCATCTCTCTCTCTCTCTTTCACACAGATATAATAAGTTGACAAGATGTAAAATGCACGTAACGTTTCGCCCAAAGCAATCGTGTGTTGGAATACCATTAAAAGTAAGGTACATCCGAGTTACGTTAAAAAAAAATTTGCACTCTGAAATTTGTCAGTCGTATCCAGTATTATCGGATTGCTTAAAAAGCATGCAATACTGCGAGTGTAGTTGAAGTTAGGCAATTGATTTGTCAAGGGATGCGGAATTTGCTGTGACTGAAATGCACTGTACGCCTTCATTGCACGAAGACGTAACGTGTCTGTGCTAAGCAGAAACTAGCAAACGCCGCTAGGGAAATTACTTACCACAACAGGATATGGTTTAAATCTACGACTTGCAGTTCAATTCGTCGTGACGAGCCACGTAATGACCCTGTTAGAGAAGTAACGCGCGACCCACGCAGAACTGTCCCTCGTGGTCAAAAACAATTTCCGCCACAGCCACCCCTCCGTACGTGGCCGGTACACGCGCCAAGTGCGAGAGAGATAAGAGCAAGCGGATCGGACAGCCCGCCTGCTGAACGAGGCGACAGACAGTTTACCTCGCTCTGTCATCCCGTCCACTCGGTGGCAATTGTCAACAATAGGGAAAATTCCGAAACTTAGAAGAAAAAATCTATAAAATGGTATGAATCGACAGCGCTAATCATGTTGAATCATAACCGCATAGGCAGATTATAAAATTCCTTGGTACATACCATGAATCGCGTTAGTGAGGAGGACTTAGAAGATATGAGAAATTCGGGGCTAGTAATCGTAAAAAAAATACCACGAAAATACCACCACAAGATTTGTCGTAAGGCACAAAAAATATTAAACATGTCCACAAATTGCCCCTTAAAAACGAATTCACGCAAAACTTGAGCCACGCTGATTCCTCGCGGAATCCATGATAATTTACCTGTTTCGTAATACGTTACCAGACATCTACGAAGTGTGTAAATACGTATTAGGCGCGTAATTCAGCGCACCTTACGCGCTCGCTGTCACTCGCGCTCTCGGGGGAAAAGTGGAGCAGGTTTTGCGTGAATTCACTTTTCCGGGGCTAGTTGGTAACCGGTGCAAAGTCCTAATAGTTGTAGTGCTCTAATAAACAAACTGCGGACACCTACCACCATCGGTTGCATCGACAACAAAACATTGAAATACTCACCTCGCGATTGAAATTGGCACGAACGTTGACGACGTTACGCAGAGAAAATGGTACATTCTACCGAATAAATAGTTACATAGTATTTGCACAGTGTAAGTAGACAAGTCTTTGTCAATTTACACAAGGTAACGCATAACTTCTTTCGATCCATGTGACTGGCCAAAAATTCTTCTAAACATTATGGAGCCCCGGTGGTGTACTTAGATTACTCTCTTCCCGCCAAGGCGAACCGCATTAGATTCCCGGCGGGGTCACCCCAGGATTTTCGCATGTGGGAATCGTGCCGGACGATGTCTCTGGTTAGCGGGTTTTCTCGGGGACCTCCTTTATTCCCCGCCCTAGCGCTCCGGCGCTGATCCATACACACTTCGCTTCACCCTCATTGGCACTCAATACCTCGATGTTAAGCGCAGTCCAAATCTCTTCACTCTCTCATTCTAAACATTGCACTGCGCCTTATTTTACTACTTTCGACTGTTACCTGTGCTGAAGGACCATTGGGACGGAAAATAATCACTTTCGACGGGCAATTCAATTGCCGTTAACACCGTTATCTACTAAATACTAGAAAATGCTAGACTAAACGAGGGCATAAACCGAAAATCTGGCACGTTCACGCTCAAATTTAATGATTCTTATCTGCCGACACACTCGAACTACCGCACATTATTTAGATGAACGACTTCTCACGGTGTACTTCAAAACGTTCCAAGAATGCTTGCGCTGCAGATCGCACTCCCCATAAATTTAACTTAAACAAATGTTACAACGTATTCAAATGGCTGCACACATTTGTATCTTACCCTTGGCTTTCGTTCACATCAGTTTGACCATAAAGAAAAAAAATGTAATGGTGTCTCATGTAAACTAAAAAAAAAAAAAGTCAACACTTGGTGCTATGTTCGTTTTTTTCTACTCTATCCGCCGGAAGTATTTTAAGGGTGCCGACGATTTTTTTATACGGTAAGCATTGTGAATGCCAAATATACAACATTCTAACCACAAAGAGGTATATAACAAAAATCAGTGATTCTTTAAATTACTAACTCCTCCATTATCGTCTGCACTGTTGACAACGTCCACATTTAAGGGAAATTTAACGGAAATATGAAGTTAATATACGGAAATGTATTCCGTAAAGACTAAAAACGAAACTGAGCACCATAAATAAAACGTACGGGACCTTACCACATTTTCTGTAGCTTCTTATTTCTGTGTCGAACAGTGCTGATGCACGCAGCGTTAGTCGCTTCTCTAACAAGAAAATTATAGTTCCTGTAATAGTTCTTACGTTACTAACGCCAATAATCCTTTAAACATCAAAAAGTAGCTCAAGATACCTATAAAAATTAGCATTTTTTCAAACCATGGAACATTAGTGAAAAGAGTGACAAAGTTTCTTACATCATTATACTGAAATACCTGATCATCTCTAAAAAATATCGTGGGAGTTTGTTATCGGTAACGGTCAGGGTCACGGGCAGTAAAATTTTTGACACTATTTGAAGTTCTGCTGCACTCTAAAAAAAAATCTTAGAAAACTTTCTGTACGGCAAGTAAGCCATTTCTTAGAGGTTGTTTTGTTTACACTAACACAAATTGCTTTACTTCAAAGAGAAAGTTACAGAAACATACGTTTGCTGTGAATAAAAGTTTCTTTATACATGTTTTTCTTTTATGGTAACATTACCTACTTTTATAGCAAAGAAAGAATCATACTTTCAGCTGATTTTGTTCACAGTAAAGAAATATTTCTTCGTACCAAAGGTAACAGTTTAGCGATGTTAAAGGTTTTCTGTCGTTTATTGTATTTTTCAGTGCGCAACTGCTGTCCAGATGCAAACATTATTAACAAAATTTTATGTAGTTACGAGACGTCAACTGAGCAAATATACAGTCACCCTGAAGACGTTTAATGACATTCTGAAGTGCAGTGATTCTCCAAATCACTTACCTCAATTCCTCCAAAGTAGTGACATAATATTCAGGCCCATTTTACTACCGTACATAACCTACCTTTCAAAAGTAATCGGAAGACAGTAAAGTGAAGTAGCAATTTAGTGAAGGGCGTTAGACTAGCAACATGGGGGCTGCGGGTTGGAATCTTGGGGCCATCGTAATATTTTGTTTTAATGAATATCATTTTGAAAGATTTTTTAATCGCGGTTGTTTTTGAGAGCAGAAATTTTCGTCACAGTGTAACTGATATCAGCACAAAGACTTCTGCTGAACTATTGTGACGACAATGCCAGGTTATCATAATCATTACCATATTGATCAAACCAAAATTATGTTTATGACAAGCCTACTTTGCAGTGGTTCATATTGAAACAAATTTTTCTTTTCAGCAACAAATCCTGTTTTGCAGCAAGGAAAGCAATTTTTAAGTGCGTGAGACAAAGTTTACTACATTTTATAAATTTCCATTTCCTACCTGCGTAACGAAAAATAAGAATTATTTTCCGTGATCTCTCTTTATAAACAGGTAATACAGGATAACATACTAGGAAATTTACGCAGATGTTTCGTGAACTCGCGAGAAGTTCTGAGAAATTTGTGGAAATTCCTTTATTGAAAAAATTTAACTGACCGGTATTTTGCGAAGGTCTTTGGATCACTTATTAGTAGAATTTTTCGTGATTTAACAGAACAGTTTCCTAGCAGCGTGTTATGTTAGCTGACGTGTCTGGTACCTACTGGATGTGCGGTAAGCGGAGTGCTTCTCCAACTGAAATGGGGCTATAACACCTCAGCTAAATATTAAAAGCCCCTGCAAGCTATTGAAGTAAAGTCCTCACGACCATTCTTCCCTTCCTAGCTTTACAACACCTTGTATAGCCATACGTAACTTCATTTCGTTCTGAAGAATATTCCACCACTTAAATAACATGCATTTCTTCCAATGATTTTGTAGGGGGTTTTTCACAACGTTTTTGCCAGTCCCCTTCTTACACCAAAAAAACTATATGTCTGTCAGCAGTTGTTCCTAGGGTAGTTTTATTACTGTTTTGGAATTACTGTGTTACTACAATACATGTGGGACCAACTTTTACAATCGTGGAGGGTCGTAATTTATTTTCACAGATTTGCAATATTTGAGATCGTTTACGTGGCCCAAAACAGAGAGTAAATGAGATAAATGACGCCAGCTACAACACAATAGTAGAAAAAAATGGAGTTTCCCGATGCCGTAGTCACAAAATATTCCTGACAGTTATCTTAAGCAATAAAGGAAATGCTACTGTGAAACCACCATGCTAAAAACAGCATTTAAGGTTCCACCTCACACATAATGTGAAATTACTGTTTTCTAGCTTATTTCAGTTGTTTAGGGACACCAGTATGTTATGAAAATCGGTAATTTTATTGTTCAGACATTATACTTGGGGACAACAATCCTACATATATCTTGCATCTGAATTTATATTGACCCCAATCCTCTTCCACGTCACTAAATATGCTTCTAACTAATATTTATGTCGGTTTATTATTTTAAATTTTTTTGTTTGCCATGTGTTAAAACAGTAAGTATACCACCAGCCATTACATCATACATGCTATGTTTATATTGCATCTGTAATTTTATGTGCTAAAATAGTAACTTAAATTTGTAACATATAAAATAGCAGATTTATAGGATACTTTTAAAACTAAAATGTTAATTTCTGGAATGTTATTCAGGATAAAAATTTGTAATCATTGCTGCAACAAAAGAGCCTGTGAAAGGGTTAAGATTGCAACAAAGTTTGAAATTCCTAAACACTCGGAAGAAATTATTTCAATTGTTAAAGTGGCTGCTGAAATTTATATGATTGCTCGTCCTTCTTTATTCAGGATATAGATGTGGAAATCTTTTAATTTTAGTACCAAGAGTGTATACTCGGAGGACATCCGTAAGAGTAGTTGGCAAAGATTATAACTTCGATGTTGAATTGCAATGGGAAATATATTTCGAAAATTGGAAAATTTGGAATAATCCGAAAGAAGTCCCAAAATATAAAACAAGGTATTTCTTCTATAACGCGTGAAAACCTTTTGTGGCCACTGGTCCGATACCCTTAGAGGCTTAAAATAAAATTAAAAGGAAATTCCTTATATAGTCTATTTGCGGTTTCTTCAGTATTTTTAAATCAAACCTTTGACAATCCTCCTAGTGTATGGCATAAAAGTACTTAATTTTTGGTTAAATTGAACTGCTAAGTACATTATATCTATAATTAACAATAATTCACTTATAATTAATAAGAATAAAAACGGAGAGAAAATACGTGTGTTGGTAATGCCTAGTAACAAATAGTTTTTGTGCAAAATATTATTAATTTGAGCGGGCACGAATGCGGTGCGTTGTCCCTTGCTGTAACTTTCTATACTTGGTTAACCTTTCTTTGCATGAGGTGGAGGAATTTCCTGGAAGTAGAACTTCAACCGGGCTTCAGGAAAGTTGGAAGTAACCGTGCATGGCCTGTAGTAAAAATCTGACGTATTCACTATTCGCTGTCTACTTTGTGAATTGCTTCTTCCATCAGATTTATTAGTACTCAGAGCATATGTGTGTACTTCTTTGTATACTTGCAGCGTCCATGTCTTACTACCTACTTCCGGCTCCTATGAACATTCGCGTACATGAGTGATACAATGTATGCTTGAAAATATGCGAACATCCTTAACGTCTTTGAAGGTTCCCATTTGAACTTACGTTCACGTGTCCTCAAGTGTACTTGGATGATAGCGAACCTCTTTAGATGTACGTCTGCTTCAGGACCCCACAAATACTCGCGTATTCGCAGACCCAGCTGTGAACTAAATTGTAACTTACGGGCATACTTACTCATTGCTATTCACACGCATCTTCGCTTGCTTGTTGCCCCTATGCATAATTGTATAACTCACGTGCAGTGGCATTCCTCTGCATACCAGCATACCCCCAAGCACCCTCGTATTCTTGAGACACAAATGCATAATTGCGTACTTACGACCTCAGTGCATACGAACCTAATCAGTTAGCCTTGTATTCATTTGCGTTCTTGCTTGCATACGACTCCCATACATTCTATACATAAAGAAGCACAGTAGTCAAATACGATAGCTTAGCATCCATAACCGACGGTACCGCAGTATAGAGGAAGTTCGGGTATTTTGGA
>NQII01000215.1:981672-1070085 GCA_002778355.1 Clitarchus hookeri
TATTTCAAATTTTTTTTAGAAAACATATTAGAAATTTTATATTCGTCTATGGTATATTACAGCTTGATGTGTCGATATACAGTATACATATGACTTGCATATGTAATTTAATAATTGTATTTGATATCTTGATATTCGTACATGTCTGGAAAGGTCCAATTTACACGTATTGTTCGGGTAAAGTGGAACCACGTGTCCACTTTTCCCATTTAAAATTATTAATAGTGTAAATCCCAATTTTAATATAAAGTATGCAAGTGTACAGTTTGTACATGTTTTGGACACATTACAGTTATACTTGGCGATATTTAACATAAGTAAAATTAATATAGTATATTATTAAAATAATTCAGAACGTGTTATTGGCACACATGAAAATATTCTACTAAATTAAAATTAAGGTGCACCAAACAAATTGTCTATAAATATGCGTGAAATAGAGACTTATTAGGATTTGCAAATATTACATACAAAATCCAAATTTTCATTATCAGCACATTCTTCGTGACAACAGTCTATACACTCCAAGCAAAGAACCCATTTTTCTCCGTATTTTCCATCTGAAAATTTTCCACAGCAATAGATACACACAGCACTAGTTTCATCAATCCTGCGATGTTCAACACGTCGCTTTTTGTTCGTAGTCTTCTCAAATGCTTCAGTTGTTCACTTTCTGTACTCGTGAATGGATTACAGATCAAATCAGATAATAACATGTACGACCACATAGTTGTAACAAATTAACTATTACTAATGAACATTGAAATAATGTAAACTACGGCGGGTAAAAATGGACGGTGCTATTAAGCCAAAATTGGCAGGACCAATTTAGCCAAACCATGCCATTGTTTTTCGAATGCTGTTGTACACTAAACTGCTTACATAATACGAATTTGAAACACCTACCATAAACACAGACACCTGTATCATTGCCTAAAAATATTATAAGTCATTTTGTTATCTTAAATAATTTCAACACATTTAGCAATCATACATACCTGCAGAATATTTGAATACTTGATTTTCTGTCACCGTATTATTACTTGCAGACATCGATTCACGTGCCCTCCTCCGGCAGTCCATGCGACTAATGCATAGTGACCGAGTTCTTCATGTGACTCACACTAGGTTGCAGCACCTGCACTACATTTTACAGCGTGGGTCCACTTTAACCGAATGGTCCGCAATAACAGAACTTCCATTACCATTTTATAAAAATTAAAATATTCTTGAAAGATTCTCGTAATTGAAATGAGAAATTGAATGAATTTTTTTTTTTTCAGAAATACGTCATTAAATAATTTGTTATAGGTCGCAGACAATAAATAATAGGCCCAATTACGTATTAAACAAACGGAAACAACAAAGATTATTTGTTGTCAACAAATATTTTATAACACACAAAGAATTCCCCAGAAGGAATTATTTAAGCAATCACAAAGAAATCAAGACAACAATCTACAAAATAACCACCTATAATAACGTACAATGGTTGCTCTCTTAGCCTGTCTCTCTTTGCTTTTTCTTTCAGTTTTTCTGCATACGTCTCTTTGTTTTCGCTACTGTATTCACCTAAGATTTCATCGTTATCTTCCGAAGTTTTTCACTCACACACACACACACATATATATATACATCACCATCTTCATTGATGGCAAATTTAATTACTGGTTATGGCATTTTCTTCCTCGTTCCTTAAGTGGTGATTGGGATAATTCATTTTGCGGAATTGTTTATTCAGTTTGTTCCAAACAAAATCTTGTTTCATACTCCAATTATTTAAAACACATACATATTGTTCAAATTTTTGTAACTTTCCTATTATATATTTAACTATCAGGGATACTTCTATATTCGTGTAAGCAGAGGTAAAACTTGTCTTAAAGACAAGGGCGTGTAACACAATCGCACGAATATACAGTGTTAATACACGTTTTGTCTCCTAAAACGCAATAAGTATAATCACGGCTTGTAGTAGTCAGTTAGCAGATACAAAATGAGAGGGCTGGACCAGACTACTATTACAAACCGCATAAATACACTTGCAAATGAAAGCAGTCCGAAATATAAGATTTCAGTAAAAAAAATACAATAAAACTGCTATAAAATCACAAAATTCACCTATCTTTAATTTACCTATACTCCTGAAAATTAATCAGTTTTCAGCATTTATTATCAGTAGATATAAAATGCCGATGCGAGCTCGGGTCCTGGCACACCATAGACCCACTTTTAAAAAATAATGGATTAAAAATGCCCATCCCACTTTTAAAACTAATGGATTAAAAATAGCCATACGTTTTCAACCCACTGTTAAAAAACTAATGGATCAAAAAATAACCATAAGTATATAACACACTTTTAAAAACTAATGGATTAAAAATAGCCATACATTTTCAAACCACTTTTAAAAACTAATGGATTAAAAATAGCCATACTTTTTCAAACCACTTTTAAAAACTAATGGATTAAAAATAGCCATACTTTTTCAAACCACTTTTAAAAACTAATGGATTAAAAATAGCCATACGTTTTCAAATCACCTTTAAAAACTAATGGATTAAAAATTTCCATCCCACTTTTAAAAACTAATGTATTAAAAATAGCTATACGTTTTCAACCCACTGTTAAAAAACTAATGGATCAAAAAATAACCATAAGTATATAACACACTTTTAAAAACTAATGGGTTGAAAATAGCCATACATTTATAACCCACTTTTAAAAACTAATGGATTAAAAATAGCCATACATTTTCAAACCACTTTAAAAAACTAATGGATTAAAAATAGCCATACTTTTTCAAACCACTTTTAAAAATAATGGATTAAAAATATCCATACTTTTTCAAACCACCTTTAAAAACTAATGGATTAAAAATATCCATCCCACTTTTAAAAACTAATGTATTAAAAATAGCTATACGTTTTCAACCCGCTTCAAAAATTAATTGTTTGAAAATAACCATAAGTTATGAGAATGCTGATACGAGCACGGGCGCGCGCAGCGCAAAAAAAAGTTGCGTTAACATTTGCGTTTAGAAAATGGCGTTTAGAAAAAAATATGTGTGCTAAGAATTAGCAGCAAGACTTTTTTGGAACTAGAGAACTTAAAATGTATATTAAATGAATATGAATGCAATTGAAAATAAACTGATGTCAAATATAACGAAGACGACCATGGTAATGAAAAAGGCTACTGCAACTGGTAATGTTTGGAACGAATATAAATTTAAGAGTGACGTTTTTATGAAAATAAATAAGAAGAAACCTCAACAGCCATTTGTCAGGTGTGAAACTTGTAACCACTTTTACAAATCATCTCTAATAAGAAGTCATTTGAGAAGTAGATTGCACAAAGGTCTTGCACCAGTGCAAGAACCTACAAATGCATGGGAAATTTTTTTAAATACCGCAAAGTCTAATACCAAACCAGAAGTTACCAAGAGAAAAGCAAGTTCATTGTGAGACTTGTGGACATAACTACAAACCATATCTAATAAGAAGTCACTTGAGGAGCAAAGTACACAAACACACACTCTGATTTAGTGTAGAAGAAATTGAAGAGGCATTTCAAAGTAGGATCAAGACTTATGCTGTAAAGAATGTGAATGCATACAAAGACCCAAATAATTTCCTAAACGATATAAAAGGAGCTGTCACCAGCATAATTAATAAACATTTAAAATCAATGGACCTCAAAGTGAACATGAAGTTTTTCGCTGAGTACAAAAGAGGAAATGGTGACAATATCGAATTATGCAGAAAGCTCTTTTAAACCCAAGAACGAAAATATACTTAAATCAACTAATCTAAAAGAATACTATACTGATGGCATATTAAAAATTATAGCCGAGATGGGTGCATTTGAAGCAAAGGGCTCTCAGTGGGTGTTCAATAGGATATTCAAACTAGAGGTGCGAATAAATAAATATGTTCCATTTAAGGCCAGCTCTTATGCTGATCTTCCAGAAAAAAATCAAAACTAAGCAAGCAGCAATTAGTGTTAAGAACAATGATCAAAGCCGTTTTTTGTGTTATATTATATCTGCACTACATCCAGCACATAAGCATCCTCAAAGAGTGAACAAGTATTTGGATCGTGAACATGAGTTTGACGAAGCACTTAAGGGTCTGGAATTTTCTATGAAATTGGATAGCATTTCGATCTTTGAGAAAAGAAGTGGGCTATCAATTAGTGTATATGCGTATGAAGAAAAAGAAAACAAAGACAATAAGGAATATATAATCTATCCATTAAAAACAACAAAATATAAGGTGGATAAGCGTATTAACATACTCTAGATCAAAGATGAAAAGAACGACCACTACTGCTGGATAAAAAGTCTTTCGAAATTTATTGGGTCACAGGTGACAAGGAATGGCCACAAAATATACATATGTGATAGATGCCTGCAACACTTCTACTCTGAAAGCAAGCTAAATGCTCACGAAGAAGACTGTCGAGATCATAATGGAGTTAGCGTTGAACTTCCATATAAATGAAATAACATAATAAGATTCAAGAACAAAAATCATTCTTTGAGAGTTCATTTTGTGATATAGGCCGATTTTGAGTATTTTTTAGCTAAAATCGAAACTTGCCAACCAAATCCCGACGACTCCTACACGAAGCCGTACCAAAAACACAAGCCTATTAATTTATGTTACTATATAAAATATGAACATGAATACTATAAGGCACCAGTAATGTATGAAGGATCTGATGCATCTAGGGTATTCGTCAAGATGTTAATGGACGAAGTAAAGGCAATAGGATATGTCTACAAACATGAAAAACCAATGATTCCCTTGACCAAGAAAGAACAAATTGGTTATTATACAGCTACCCATTGTCATATATGTGAAAATACTTTGGATGGAGACTCTGAGAGACCATGACCACCTTACAGGTAAATTTAGAGGAGCCGCACACAAAGATTGTAACTTATCCTATAGAAATCCATGTTTTGTTACTGTGTTTATACACAATCTATCTGGATATAACATACATTTATTTGTAAAGGAGCTGGGCATCGATGAAAATAAAATTGATCTTATTCCCAACAATGAGGAAAAATATATTTCTTTCACTAAACATGTATGTGTGTGAGGGCGTAAATATAAGATTTATTGACTCATTTAAATTTATGGCCAGCAGCATCGATAAGTTCTCTAGCAATCTTTCCAGAAGTCAATTCCGGGAAACGAGTAAGCATTTTTCCAATGAACTTCTAGATATTGTTATAAGGAAAGGCGTTTACCCATGTGACTACATGGATTGTGTTGAAAATGTTTGTGTGACATCACTACCTAACAAGGATGCATTTTACAACAAACTCAACAAATGTGATATTACAGATGAAGACTACAAGTTTGGAAAAAAGGTGTGGAAAACTTTCAACATAAAATCCTTAGGAGAGTATACTCAGCTGTATAACAAAACATATGTATTGATATTGGGTGATATTATAGAAAACTTTAGAGATGTATGTCTCAAAACATATAAGCTAGATCCTGCATGGTATTTCACAGCATCGGGGCTAGCATGGGATGCTATGCTCAAACATACTAAAACAGAACTATAACTACTTACGGATTACGACATGATTCTGATGATTGAAAAATGTATTAGTGGTGGAATATCACAATGTTGCAAGAGGTATGACAAAGCAAATCATAAATACATGAATGATTATGATGCCAACGTTGAAGCGTATTATCTGGCATACCTGGATGCCATTAACTTATATGGATGGGCTATGAGTCAGTATTTACCTTACGGCGGGTTTAAGTGCAGAAATACAATTATAGATGTACAAAAATACGATATGATGCCAGAAAAGGCTATATATTGGAAGTTGATTTGGAGTATCCACATGAACTACACGACCTCCACAAAGATCTACCACTGGCTCCAGAGAATAGAATACCTGAAGGTTCGAAAATACCTAAATTATTAACTACCTTTTATGATAAAGAAAGATATGTACTGCACTACGTAAATCTGAAGTAATATATGTTCCTCGAAATGAAGTTGAAGAAGATCCATAGAGTTCTGGAGTTTGACCAATCAGACTAGCTCAAGTCCTATATTGATCTAAACACAAATATGAAAACGAAGCCATCTAATGATTTTGAAAAGAACTTCTATAAACTAATGAACAACTCTGTATTCGGTAAAACAATGGAGAACATTAGAAACAGAGTGGATATACGGTTGTGCACAAGCGGCAAGCAAGTGAATAAATTAGTGGCAAAACAAAATTTTAAAGATAGAACAATATTTAATAACTCATTGGTCGCAGTTCACATAAATAAAACAAAGCTGTGCTTTAACAAGACCATTTATGTTGGAATGAGTATACTTGACTTGTCAAAGACCTTAATTTACGATTTTCACTATAATATGATGAAACCAAAGTATGGGGGAAATATTGAACTGTGGTATCAAGATACTGACTCATACATATGTTGCATAAAAACATCAGACTTCTACAGTGACATGAAAGAAATGATCGATTATTTTGATACAAGTGATTATCAAAAAAGTAATATATAACATGCCACAAGTAAATAAGAAAATTATAGGCAAAATGAAAGATGAATGTAATGGGAAAGTAATAGACGAATTTATTGGTTTAAGAGCTAAAATGTATGCTTTAAATGTGGAAGGTGACGTAAAGAAAAGAGCAAATGGTGTGAAAACTGCTGTAGTCAGGAATGAGATAAGTTTTGATAACTACAAAAAGTGCTTGTTTGGAAAAGAAGTGGTGTACAAAAATATGAATCTCATAAGATCTAATAAACATGAACTGTTTACAATAGAGTTCAGAAAAAAAGTATTAAGTTCCGAAGATGACAAAAGATTTATTCTTAATGATGGTATTAATACACTACTATGGGGACACTACAAAATTGAAAAGGAGTGAGACTATGAAATGTATATACGATCATCACCTTTAATAATGTTTGTCAGACTGCATGGACTGATGCTGTATTCACGTATGTCATTCATATTTTTTTTTTTAATTATCGAACCTTTAAAATAAATTTTATTAGTGGGAAATGGCCCATTAAAAACTAATAACCATACATGTTTGCGCACTAGTTAGCTTCAGTGATTCTTTCACTTTTAACATCATATATTAAGGTTTCTTTGGCTTATTAGCACCACATTGCAAATAGTTGTAGCTTCGATTGGCTTATTAAAATCAACTGTAAGTTTCAGATTAGTTCGATCCTTTACAATAGAGGTTTTTCTGTAAGAATAATCAATAATATACAATGGTCTCCTAGAAACAAATGCATCAAGGTTATAATATAGTTCATTGATACGGTAAGGAAAATCTAGCTTGGTCTTTGAAATTTTAAAATCATTGTAGGCAATGTACATCTTATCGAAAATTTTATCCTCGATATCCAGGTTCCAATTCTCTTTAGGGAACACTTCATTCCTTCCATTCTTAATAGAAATATTTTTAACATTGCAATGGTCAAAAATTGAACCATGTTTGTCTTGATCAACATTTTCTTTTCTGTTTAGCTGAAAGCCAACAATGAAAAAGTCTGGCATATCGAATTGGATTGAATTGAACTGATCTTTTATATCAAACTGGAATGAGTTTGCACAAGTAGGTACAAGTTTTTCAAGACATTGCCAATAATTGAATCCTATGGGAATTTGATGTTGTTTGTGTAGTTTTGATTTAATTTCGTCTCCATAATTAGGCTCGTATTCAACAATTGGCTACAGTATTTCCATTTTCTCAATAAAAATTTTACCAGCATCTGGGATAATATCAGCAAATCCATCTTCTGGTGTTTCAGGCCTTCTGTAAATAGAAACACCATCATGAGAATTACGAATGAATGTAATCTTGTACCCGCATTTCCAGAATATTTCATTACTATCCCTCATAAACCCAAACAAATATCTTAATGGATAGACAAGTTCATTGTATCCATCTGCCTTAAAATATTTGCATTTTTCTACCCCTGCTAGTTGCAAGTATGATGATTCCGATTCTGAGCTAAGCAATGCATGCATCATAGTCGAAGTGATGCCAGGATTGTCAATACTATCAATTATATTGCAATGGTTAGATATCTCTACTCTTGAGAACTGGAATGGGAAGAAATTCTCACAAAGGTCAATAGTTGAAGTTTTTTCATAACCCCCATTTGTATGTCTTTTAGTAAGCTTATACTGTTGGTACACATAAGCCTCATTCGGATGTGCAAATGCATCGCCAACAGGAATATAAAACTCAATGCGCTTGTTGTATTCATTTAAATAGTTTTTTGTCTGATCGTTTGGTGGAAACGACTGGCATTCATAGCTTTAAATTTTTTGCATACTCGTTTATTATATAAAAAAAAAATTCGTTTTTTTTTTAACTACACTTTTCTTATCAACCCAAGAGTTATGTCTGCTATCAAAACCCAGCCATTTAACAATCAACTTATTTCCTTTCATTTGTAAAACGTTCTCTACTAAGTAGTCTTGATCATACTAGGTCTTAAGCAGCTCTGGTTCATAAAATATACCCTTGATGGACTCACTTTTCAAATATTTTATTCTGTATGTTATGGGGTGCATGTACAATACATCACATATCTTAAATATTTCAGTGGACCAATTTGACATACACCCCTTTTCAAACAAACCTTTACTTATACGAACTTTATCTCCCATAGCAAACATTACTTTATCCATTTTCCTTTCTCAACCATACATGTTGATTAGAATAGAACTTTCATTCTTTGCAGTTAAATTGGCAGGCTTCATCCCGATTGTGCTGTGAACAGTGTTATTGTATTCACTTATTAATTTAGGCAATATATCCACCCATTTATAGCTTCCCTGCACAGTAAATATCTTCCACATTTTCTCCTTCAATGTTCTATTAAATCTTTCTACAACACTGGCTTTCTTTCCACTGTATGTTTAATAGTGTGTTATGTTGTTATTAACCATTAATGTCTTAAATGATTTATTGTAAAATCCTTTCCCTTCGTCTGTTTGTAAATGCATAGGACTGCAGCCATTCAAATAGTTTTAAATGCTAAAGCAACATTTTCACCTGTTTTATCTTTGACAGGTATTGTCCATGCATACTTGAAAAAAACATCAATCATGGTCAACATCTACTTAAACCCTTTGTTAAGACTGTGTATACCTTTTAATGACCCAGAGTCCATCTCAACCAAGTCAGCCTGCCAGAGATCGTCGATGCCAAAAGATAGAACAGCCCTCCTGGGGAAAATTTTTCGCATTGGTTTATGAATTTCGTTTGCAATATCGTATTTTATACTCCCATCAGTGAAAATTTACTTATTGGTACCACAACATCTACAAACACATTTAATTCTTGCATTATTTGTAAGTTCATATGGATACTTATCACTTAGTGTATGCTTCCTACACTTCAGACCGTACACATTTAAGTTATCAATATTCATTTTATGTATACATATATAAATGATTACCGAAGAACAAGCTAAAATGAATATTGAGAGAAGAAAACAACTAATTGAAAAAGTTAAGGCCTTCCAGAAACTACATAAAGACGAGTATGGTAAAAATAAAAGACAGGAGCAACCTTTGATAGATGCGATAAAGGACTTGGGACAAAAAGTTGAGCATGTAACAAACCAGAATAAGAAGCTAATCAAGGAGCTTGTTCCATTTGCTGTAAAGAATTTTAACTACCCACGAACGCCTACGGAAACTTCATTTGAGAGGAAACTGTTTGGTAAAGCAGATACCGGTGAAGATGGCGTTGAACGCTATGATGATGGCATTGAACGCTATGACGATGGCGTTGGAGCATTTTAAAAACGTTATTGTACCGTTAACTAACTATAGAACAGCATTTATTGGAGATAAAGTGACTGAATTCTTAAATAACTGCGATGACCATGTTTTTGGACTAAGGCCTGATGGAAGCAAAAGGTATATTGGCGATAGTGAAGTTATATTCAACAATGACCGTCTTACTGTTAAAGATCGAAAATACATTAATAAAATCAGAGGATTATAAAGGAATTATCAAATTATAACATAATTTCAAAAGCCTTTCGATGTAATGCCCAATGATAAGATATTTTTTTTAAATCCCAAAAGCTTTCAGTTTATCTGAAGGCACAGTTGTGTTTTTTTAAATAGTTATGGTATACAAATATATTTTAAAAAAATAGCAGAGTCGGAAAGTTTTTAATGGAAACACTTCCATTAAAAGCAAAGGAAAATGTGCTAATAATCTAAGGATGTACATATCTCTAATTTTATTACGATACTTGCCATTATTCAACTTACGAGTCATATTTATTGTAACAAAAAAATATTCCTTATCCCAACATTTTGAACAAGTCTCCCTAAATTTCTGAAATGGAATATCACCAGCAACGAAATCGCTATGAATATGTTTAATATTTGTATCGTCTTGTCTGAATATGCAAAGAAAATTGTCATTGTCTCTTATAAGCTGTTTAGGCACCTTTGAGTATGTCTGAGCTAAATAGAAACAATCAATATCTTTGTGTCTACCGTGAGTGTAGAAATCTCTTACTTTGTCCTGATTTTCATGTATTATGTCATCAAAAACCACAACAGAGTCATAACAACATTCATCCACTGTAACCATTTCTTCATTTGTAGGGAAGACATACACCATTGGTTCTGTTATTGATTTTGCTGCTACCTCGGTATCTTCCTTTAAAGTGATATATTTTGGTTGGATCAGAATTTTTGAACACACATAGAGAGTACCAAAGTCCAACCATCCTTGGGCATATATAAAATGATCAATCATATGTTTAGAGTTTTTCCACAATTACTAGGGCCCACTATCAAACATATAATATTATTAGGCATTAATTCTCCATGTGGTTTTGTCAATACGGTTTTGTCTGGTATCCTTATTTTAATATTCCAGTCTACCTGTTTCATGTTTCTTGGATTATTCATTTATTTAATAGATTTGTTTTTTGTTGTAATAAATGAGTAAAGTATACAAGCTAACAGATAACAAATCAGTTTTGAAGAAAAGACTACATTATTTTTTAGAGATAGAGGAGCACTCATTGGCTTTAGTTCAGTTTTATACTGCATACTTAACACACAATATTACCCCTGTGAAAAAGTGGCTCTATTTTAAAGACCTGGGTGGTATGGAAACATCAGTTGAAATTCCAGTTGGCCAATATAGTTTAAAAGATCTTGTAAAAACTATAAATACAATTCCCCTATTTAATATAGTTCCAATGGGTGGGGGAGAAAATAATAGAATATCCCTCAAGATGGATAAGACAACAAATAGGGTGGAAGTAAAATGTGTGTATGATTTACAGTTGGGAAAATGGGGTTTTATAGGAGAACTTTTGGGTTTCACAGACAATAAAATCCTGAAAGCAAATGAACACCATTATGGAAACACAATTCCAAAATATGTTCCCTTTGAAACAATAAGCATGCACTGTAATATAGCTAATGGTATGATATTAAAACATGATGAATATAACCACAGATAAACTAGCATAATTTCTACATTTAAACCAAGGACGACATTTGAATTTTGGTGACACAATCTATTACGAGCCTGCTTATCCATTATTTTTTCCTGTGCAAATAACTCAAGTAAAGGAAATAATAGTTGAAATTAAGGATGACAAAGTTAAGTTAATACATTTTGATTCATCAGAACGAACTGTGGTCTTAGAGATGAGACTGTAGATACTTATTTTTATATTAAAGAAAAGGGTATTTTAGGTTGGAAGTACTCATATAATAACTTTAATGGTTAACCATTAAAGTTTCAAATTAATAAAAAACTAAAGAATATAGATCAGGCTCGTTGATAAATGCAATTGCATTGTGTATCTGATTTCAACACACAGCTCGCGTTCTGTTGGCAAGTTCATATGAGGAAAACCTGTTTCTACACCATCTGTGACTGCTGTGCTATCGGTGACGTAATATGTGAACCAGGATGTGGTCGAAGCCGATGTATCCGCGCTTTAGACGTTATTCGTTAAACCATTCGACGGGATTCGCTGTATAAATTGTATGAAGAACCTTGCCTAGCATCTTGCCAGTTTAGCTCTTAACGCAAGGTTCGTGGGTTCAAAACCCGGGCTGAGCAGATAAATTTACAGTGTGGGTGTGAGGGCGCCCGCATCCACACTGTATGTTTATCAACCGAGCCGTTCCAAACTTGAGCTAATAAAATTAATGCTCGTACTCTTAGCAGATGTCTAGGAGCAGCAGATGCAAATATATGGTATATCTTAAAGCCCAGCAAAAATACTCTCTTCAATATTGTATTTGACATATAGCTGGGTAATCTCGGATGGTGAAGGCGCCACACAATCTGAGAGGGGGTACTAAAAATAAAAAATTAAATACCTCCATTTCTACACTTTAAAAAATGCTGGCCAAGTGGTGAGGTGGAGATTTCTCCGAAAAAACGGAGTTTTGTTGGTGTCAAATTAGGTAATAATAATTTTAAAAAAAGATCCCTGACGAGTCAAAAAGTTGACTGTAAACCTTTTTCAATTTTTTCTTGTAATATACTAAAGATGCATAATATTTCTATAGAAAGTGCAATGAAAGATTTAGAAAAAGAATTAGGTGTTTTACATACTTTAATACGTCGAATTTGGAGGTGCATATCCAAACTTTTAATAAGGCTATGTTGCAGCACCTTTTCGAAGTCAGAGCGGTAATTGTGTTTTAATGATTTCACAATCATTAAAATAGAGATATGAATGCAAATGAATATAAACTGATGCCTAATTATACGAATATTTGCATTTACTCTTTTACAAACAGAATAGAATGCCTTTGTGTGTCACCACATTTTTCCATTTCTTTATACACAAAGCTTGTGCCTCCCCGATTAACATCACTTAACACTTTTGTACTGAAAATCTGTACATATCTGTATGGTAAGGTCACCTTAAAATTTCCTGAAGTATCTACCACTTTGAGACCGTATTTGGTTTCTTTTATTTCAGCGTGGTTTATGGGGCAGGACTGCCTTATTGTGAGGTCAGAAAGTTTCATAAAATGGTGGGTGCTGTTAAATGCATTTAGCAACTGATGCATGTTTAGTTCTGTATTATACATTTTCATTTCTTTAAATAAAAAAAAGTCTCGCTACTAAATTATTTTTGCACTGCGCTCGTATCAACATTTTANTACATTTTCATTTCTTTAAATAAAAAAAAGTCTCGCTACTAAATTATTTTTGCACTGCGCTCGTATCAACATTTTCTATCAATGGATATTTTTAATCCGTTAGTTTTTAAAAGCGGTTTGAAAAAGTATGGCTATTTTTAATCCATTAGATTTTAAAACTGGTTTGAAAATTTAAGGTTATATTTAATCCATAAGTTTTTAAAAGTGGGTTATAAATGTATGGCTATTTTCAACCCATTAGTTTTTTTTAAAGTGTGCTATATACGGATGGTTATTTTTTGATCCACTAGTTTTTTAACAGTGGGTTGAAAACGTATGGCTACTTTAAATCCATTAGTTTTTAAAAGTGGGATGGGTATTTTTAAACCATTAGTTTTTTTAAGTGGGTTATAAATGTATGGCTATTTTTAACACGTTAGTTTTTTAAAAGTGGGTAGATAATGGATGGTTAAAATCTATTGTGTGCCAGGACCCGGGCTCGCATCGGCATTTTATATCTACTATTATAGTGTAAAATCTTAGATTTGCATCTATTTTAATTAAAGCATTTACAATATAATATCAAACTGAAGCTATATTATTATTAATGAAAAATTAATATATATGTCTTATCTTTGTTTAAAACGATAAACTAAAACTTAAAAAAGATCCAACTAATATAACGTATCTATATTATTTCAATATGATCAGTATAGAAAGATTTCTCAGACAAGAAATTAACAATGTAGGAAAATTATAAATATACAATAGATAACATGATATTGTTAATCTTAAAATTCTATNAGACAAGAAATTAACAATGTAGGAAAATTATAAATATACAATAGATAACATGATATTGTTAATCTTAAAATTCTATATCATGCATATCATATTATTATTAAGTGAAAGGACTTGTTTATAAATATTGTATAATGTAAATTCATTCATTTTATATCAGATTTGTCAGGTACAATAGTTGTTAGGTTATGTTATCTTAACTTTATTAACCAGTATACATTTAATTCGTTCCCATGCTTACTGTCAATAATATTAAATTGAGTTGCTTATGTCTCTAGTGCTTATAGTGATTTTCTAAATACATACTTATTTGACTTTTAGTGTAAATTATAGGTTTTTAATTTATTAATATAACTGTTATACAGAAAATTTAAAAAAAAACTCGTTAATGAATTGTGCTAACTTATACAACAATTTTAAGTTTGTTTCAGGCCTTCATTAGCATAACTGGCTCCAAATGTACGAAATCACATTACTAACTTTGGTGTATTATGTACAATTAGAACATTTTCGGGGCTGTAAACGCCATCCAAATACAACAAAAACAATTTGAAAGTAAACCACTTCGCCAAGAACAGATAGAGAAAAGTTCCCTATACTTCGTACGACAATTTTTTATTTCCGTACAAGCACGGAAACCATGGAGAGGGGAGGTAGGACACAATAATCGACGTGATAACTTCAACGATGCATCAGCCAAGTGGCATTTTTACATTGCTCTATTTTATACGCTCAACATAAATACGCCGACGTTCAGGTGTCGTTAATTTTACCTCTGACTACTGCAGTAATCGGTTAACAGGTGGGATTTCGTTTCCTATTTCGCTGCCAATTTTGCGGTATTTTAGACTGTGCTTGCATGAAATAACGAGTATGATTTTAATTTTCAAGTTTATTTCTGAATGCCCAACCTCGATCAGCTTACAGTTGTACTGTTCTTAAGCATGCTGTGGAGCCACCGATATGTGTGTCGTCGCTGAGTAAAATTTCTTGGGCGGTTTTCTTTTATTAGGGGCATCAAAATGTGCTACCGAACTCTATATTTTTCAAAGCATCTTCAAGTTCCTCCAGACATAAGCTTATACTGCAGAACCGTTGTTTATCAATGCACGTATCCATGACTTTGCGCAGCGAAGCGCTTTTGCATTCGGCTTTCAAAAAGTCGAACCAAAATCTTCGCACTCTCTTGATTGTAGCAGCACTACGATACACTGGCTTTAGTACTTGTGGCATTCATTCACAATTTCATACCCATGGGCCTCCAGCCGTGATAACGTTATTGGAGGCTACCAAATGCACTTGCATGCTGTCAAGGTCATGGCATCATTTCAACTCCCTTAAGATCTCACATGCAGAAATTTAACAGTTTCTTAGTGAAGTGCTGACAGCTCATAATTTACGGTTGCAATAACAACAATAATGTTATAGTATAAAAATTTAAACAAATGTCCGTTCTTAGCAACTGTCATTAAATGTGCGCTTCTTGAAAAGTGTTACTTTAGGCCTATAAGAAGTGATTTAAATTTTAAAAAAAACACAGACTTTTTTGCACGTTTGAAAATCCTTTCGGTTTTATTCGTGGATTTTCTGCAGATATGTGTGGCAGAATTGATGTTTTGCTTTAACCAAGAAATGTGGGGGATAGTGAGTGTCTCGGTACGAAAAAAGTACAGCGCTAGCCATTCCTGTTTGGATTTCATTTACGACGCCGTATCATGGTTGGCTTTAGTTCTCTACCAAGTCACTATCGTGCCTGCAGAACCAATACATTCTTCTGGGAGTTTACTTAGATTTTTCTGATGTGAGATGTGCGTAGGCGAAAACAATCTGGTAAGTGTCGTTATTTCGAATCTGTGGACGATGGGATCATTGTGAGTAGAGATACATTTTTGAAAAAAAAAAAAATATATATATATATTGATTTTTAAATTCTAATTTTAACTGATGATGGGTGCCCACTTCTCTAATGGTACTGCTCACTGCTTTCACCTTCCTTAAAATGCTTCAACCGTCTGAACAGTCTTGATACGTCCATTTCTTCTTTACATTACGATTTGTTGAGAATACCTGGCCACATAAGCGAAAATTAACTCGCAATTCAATAGCGACCCTTGTTGCTAAGGGCTCCGCCTACCCGGGGCCGTTTTCCGCGTATGAAGACTGTAATCGCGGGAGCAACCAGGGCTACACTGTTACTAACAAACTGAGAGAACAGCCAACAAAATATTTGTTTGTTTAGGGCCAAAAGCATATTTAGTCGCCCCAAAAATATTTTTCTGAGTAGACAAAACTTTAAAGGCAACATGTTGGGCCAAAAGAAAATAAGCTGTCAAAAAAATAATTTGTTGAATCATTTATATATATTAGTTTCGCCACTTATTTGATTGCCTTCGTTCGAAAATATAACTCGCGGGTTTGTTTGCATTTTTTGTGACAATTATGGTAGTAACAGTGTATGTAGGTTTATGTATTAAAGCTTAATAATGGCATAAACATGGTAATAAAACAACTACAACAGGAAACTAAAATGTTAAGCTGTAAAACTTGAAATATTTATGTGCACATGTTGTCCATTATTTTTAATTTATGTATTTAAAAACATTATAACTACATCAGTTGTCACATTAGCTGAGGGTGGAAAGGCATAGCGCTCGGGCGCAGATCCTCAAGGTTTGATTCTCGGTCGGGTTTCCAATTTTTTTATATTAACCAAAACTGTTAATATACATAGAGCAAAACAAATATTTAGTTGCACCAACGAAATCTTACAGTCTGGGCCAACCAAATGCGAACAACCAAATAATTTTGTTTCAGCAACGAAATATTGCATTGCCCCTTCACAAACAATTAATTCTATTACACCAAACATAATTTGTTTGGTTCGACAAAGCCTATTTGTCAGTGCGTCAAGTGCAGTATCGCCACTAAGAGTAATGCTCTTAACTGGCATGCAGTGTTCTCGTCGTGCTATGTGTACCCATGGGACTTCAAGCGGTGACCCTTTAATATTACTTTTCGAAAATCTGTAGCAAGGTTCAATGCAAGGCCCTTGAGTATATGGTTTGATACAGCCATTAGAAAAAGCCGTATTTGCCTATGATGGAGTGTTCTGAAAAGGGTTTTTGATAGTGTGTGTGACGTCTTGAAAGCACTCAACAAGCCTCGTTTGACGTGTGCGCTATTTTCGCAGATCAGCACGTTGGACGCGCGTTTAGCAGTTTCGTGGGGAGACGTGTAGTCCAAACACCCTGCAACGCAGTTCAAGAACAACGTAGGCGAGCTCCTTAACGATGTATCTTCGAACGCCTTTTTAATACATTTCAACATATGGGCAGGTAAAACGTGTTTGCTTTACTCGCACAAACAAAGCACGCTACAGGCTATCTCCACGGGTGGCAGTCAGAGAATGCCTTCCATTGAATTGGCACAGTGTTTCCAGTCCACAAGATTTCGAAACATCCCTCGTGGTTATTTGGGTGTTTGTATTCTGACAACTGCAAAGTGCCCTTTCCCCAGTCTGCCTGAAGAGTTAATGAATCGCGAATGAGAGATATGGGCGGCGTTTAAGTCTCGGCCTCACCCCTTTTGCAGAAATTCTTCGTTTCCGCGTCATAATTTCTGATATCATAGTAATTACTGACAACGTACGATTATAGAAAATTTACATTTTACGATTTGTTAAATATTTTTGTGAGTAATTTTAATTGTGTGTTATCTGCATGTTAAAAGGCGGGAACATATTTATATTTTGTCAATAAATTCTCGCCTTTTTGCAGGCAGGAAACAACACACAGTGAAAACTAGATACAAACGAATTAAGCATCTAGTAAATTGTAAATTTTCTATAATAAAACATTTCTAATAATACCTCTGAAACGGAAATTTTGACACGAAAACGACGAATTTCTGCAACAGGGGTGAAACCGAGCCTTGAAATGAGACGGGGACGGAGCAGCGATGGAACGCGAGCGCAGGGTGGACAAGTGCGCAGATTAAATTGCGTGGCAGCTCCTTTCCCCCTTTCGTGTGGATGCGCCCATTCTCTGTTAGGCTGCGCGAGGGTCTGGGGACGAGCTTCATGCCTGATTGGTTGCTGCACGCTGCCGACGGTTCTCTATCGGCGCTGATTCGCGAAACAGCGTTCCAATACGTTGCTCGCCAGTGACGCAATTATTTTGCTGGCGGGGCGGTGTAAGCGGCTTACTCTTGAGTACTCTGGGATTCAATGATTGGGTGAGGGGGTGGGGGATGAACGAATGAGGCGACCTGAGAACTCCCATCGGGTTACAGTTACGTCGGTTTCTCGATAATGTGGCTTGACTTCACCCGTAATCGAACGTGTTTCGCCATGGCGAAAGGCGAGTACTACTGACGTGTTTTTGGTTCTCGAGCACTCTACCTTATCGAGCACGGAGTGTGCGCACTTTGATGTGCCATCTACAGCAGTGTGAAAAAGCCATCCATCATCGACGACTTTATCGACAGCTGTCTCGCGGCCAGGGCCTGCTACATCATCGTTAAGGAAATGTCGCTGCTGCTGCAAGCATATTGACAGTATGTGTGAATTGCGTTTCGAGTTCTGTCCCTCGTCCAACCAAAAGAATTCACTTGGGGTTTTGTGAATTCTAATGGCCGAGCAGCGCAGTAATGGTTTAGTTCTAAAATATTCTAACAAGGAACTCTGATGATGTTTCGAGTTTCATGTCAATGTACTATAAGTTAAAACGCTTTGCCATGACGATGCACATGCATAGAAACCATATGGTATTACAATCAGAATTTAAAAATATTTACCTATCGCATTTTTTAACGTATATGTTGGACCAACAGAAATAAAACTACAAAAAAAGGCCAAACATTAAAACAAATATAAAAAGAGAAAAATTTAGCAAAATTCCTTTGCTTAATACCATAGATTAAAAGTTAATAGGCGATCTCCAATAGTACAACTTTTACGTGAACATTTAAATAGGCTGTATTCATTGCCGAAAATAAGTCTTAAGAACAAAAAGAACGGCAATTTAAAAAGTCGATTTAAATGGTCACATAAATTTTGCAGCATCATTGCAATTAAATTTTAAAGGTCATTTCAGTACTGTTTCCATATGGCCTAAGTGTTACAGCAAGTGAAATCTAAATAACATCCAATTTTTCAGATATTTTTGAGTTTTATGGTCACGGTCATTCATTGACCCCTGCAGTCATTTCCACACACATTCTACGAAGCTGACGCCTGAGATCACTGATATATCTATAAGGGTCCTCTTACTATAGCAGGACCCCCCAAACATTGAACTGCATTATCATGTCTTATAAGCAATGAGTTAATCATAACATTTTATTAATAAGCCTTAAAGGCTATAAGTAACTCATTATATTTGTAGTTCAATTGGACACACCTGCAGTAAATTTTAAGCCCAAATTAAGGTAATTTAGTGTTTTTTTAATTTTTTTTTCGTTAAATATTATGAATTCATTGCATCTTTAATGGCATTTCTTGAAAATCTATATATATATATATATAGTAAATACAATCATTTTTGTAGTCCTTCAAAAATCTTTAAAATCCTTTCAAAAAACACTGAAGCTCTAGCAACTTCGGTTTATCGTATAACGCATTTACACAGTTCAAGTTATCGAGTTTGTAACCGGATTATAAATCAGTACATAGCTGAGTTTTGTAAAATACGACGACTTCTAGGATTGAATTAAGGAAGACGAGAGGCGTGATAAAAGGAACAATTCATTCAAACTTCGCTTTTGTCCTGCGACAATTAAAATAATATCACTGTAGTAAGCCTTTGCCCGGACTACAGTTAATCATGCAAATTGAAAATCTTGTAACGTAGAATGTCTGGCCGATTAAACAAGCCATGTTTAAGCCATATACGCCCGTGCAATGTAAAAAAAAACTGGTTTTCTCAATTGTCTCTTGCCAAAATCTTCCATTCTTAAGCCGTTCGATAACGCGGTTGTGCAGCAACGCTAACACACAACTCAAATGCATATTGAAAAACGGACTAGAAAATGATGCAAAAAAACGAAGTTACGTGGAATAAATGGAAGTATAGAACTTTCTACTGCTGTCAATGATTTACAGCCGAGATACAGACATTAAAACACCCCATCGAGAACGTGTCCCATACCTGTCTTGGTCTGTTCAAAGACTATGATATGATGTGAAACCCTAACGCAGATGTAAGTTTTTTTCTTGCGAGGAGTAACATCGTGGCATGGTGTGTTCGATAATTCACAAACTCTCCAGAGATGTGACGGGAGGCATTTCCTTATGAGAAATAATGTATATTATACATCGTGACTTGCAGACTAACTAAATTGTTGATATAGAGTTCCACACTTCAAAATCAAGTTGATAAATAGTCGTTTTGTAAAAATGTAAAAATAATACAAGAAATGAAATTATAATTCTCAGAACAGTTTTTTTACATTGTTCTCCAACTTAATAAAAATTCTTTATTAATAATTTCCAACCACCATGAAAATAATAAGCGTGGCCACCCACTTATCGCATACAACAATTTTACTGTCCGGTTTCGTGAACGTTTGATGCTGGTTTGTTAGTAGTAGGGAATAATAACAAAAATGGCCCTCTTTTGGCAACTGTCTAGAACAAATAGTTTTATGTTAAAACACATGAACATTCGATGGCAGTTCGTGGCGTTCTGATTTCTTATTGAAAGTTAATAGTTTTTTTTTTTTCAGTTAACAACATTTATTCATATTTATTTTGTTGGCAGAGCACACGTGTTTGATAACATTATAAACGGTTCTAAACCATCGTCTATACTTTTTGTGTTAACTTCTAGTCATGGTTCACTCTAAACATGGCATGAGAGACTTGTATAAGCCATGAAATTCATTAAAATATATTTTTTCTGTGCTTTCTAGGCATGTTCAATCAAAACTAACATCAGTGGCTTCAAAGTAAAACATTTCTTACAATAATAGATCCCCACAGAAAATACAACTTAAATTACATATTGAGTGAAAGCGTTAAACATATTTATTCATAATTCTGAATATAGCGAATTAGGTTCCAAATTCTTTCCACAAGAACCATATCTTAGATTTTTATATGTAGGCACTAAATACTCATTTCAAAAACAAAGTTAAATACAATACTTCAAGTATTTAAATATATTCAAATAAATATACGCTTGATAAATTTTAAAGCTCATTAAAATAACTGTCGTGCTACCTGACACACATCTAAAGGCTTCTTTATTTAATTAAGGTTGCAGCAGTTTAGTAACGCACATTATTAGAATTTCAAGTAAACACTTATTTTAGTTATAAAATAAAAAGTACTTATATTATAATTGTAGATATGAAATACTGTAATATTTACTATTACTCAAAATGGGGAAATTAACGAACCATCATGTATTACAATTAACAATGCGGTATTACGTTATTTTCAAAAAAGAGTTTCACGTAATATTAAGCAAGAATCCCCTTTTATCTTTCGGGATACTATATCAATTTATTAAGTTATTTTCGTTTAGCGTGAGCGACCTCACTGCAAATTAAAAATTTAAAATCTGATACGTGAGGTAATATGGCTGCCCAATTTAATCAAACGTGTTCCAAAGCAATTTGTTTTTCTTGTAGCTGTAGTTCGTGAGGTTTCGTCGCCAACCTAAAGCAATTAGGAGGAAAATTACTTGTGCAGCGGTGAATGTAATGTAATACAATTCTGCATAAAACAACTTATACAAATTAATTTTTTCTCAAATGTATGCGACGGACATGTTAATAATTCGCTCCCAGAGCCTGTGCAGTTTTATAAACATAACGTGGTATTTCCTGGGGGTTTGCAGTGGTGGTAACCGAACAGGGAGAGGATTATTTGACCATGACTTTTGTCTGTTCTGGCCGGCAGCCAGCTCCGTGAGCCGAAGAAGCGATAGAAATGCTAGTCCCCAGCACGACAGTAGTGACGGTTGAATGAATGATGTGCGAGGGGGAGCAGGAGAAAAAAATGGATGTGACTAACTCTCAGTTCCGCCTCCTGCCATTCTCTTCTTAAAAAAATTGTGAGGGTGTCAGGGTTACCAACTTTTTTTCCAGATTTGCCGTTAGGGACACTTTCGATAACTCGTCACACGAAATCTGACCCCAATGAAAATATAAACGGAAATCGTTATAAAGAAAAAGAATGGTTTCAAATACTATCTGCAATGAGCAAAAGCCAGTTTTATACATAGGTAAACATTTCCTCAGAACATATAAAACGACAAAACACTAGTTGCAGCAATAGCCATAGTTCCGTGCGATTTGAATCCCTGATTTAATTGGTTTTAAAACAGACGGCACCGACTCAATGTAGAAGAAAAGATACTGTACACGTATCAACAATCGCTTCTTCCACAAACGAGCTTGTTGACAAATGGAACATGCCAGCGTCAAGTGTGGCTAACGGGTTAGAGCATCAGAGAAAACGTAGCTGTAGTCGCCAAGTTGTTAATCGCTGACACTGTGTTTATTAACATTTAGTTTATTTTCGAAGAAATCCTAGATATCACTTCCCGTCTCAATTTCCGTTTACGATAACCTTTCCAGCCACAGGATGTGGGAAATATCATACAACACGGCACAGTTGGCAGTCCTAGCGCGTGTCCATGTAAGACAGAAAGCGAGAAACTTTTTACGACTTCCCAGAATTTCCATGCTAGGAACAGGCACATGGCCAACCCCACCAAGAACTTCTCGAAGCGAGACGATTTTCACAACTGAGCTTCAAAATCTAACTCATCAACTAATACGCATGTTTACTATGCATGTTGCAGATGCTTAATAAAGACTCACGAAACGTAGCAACTAACTTAAGTTGACTATGCGTGTTGTAGATGTTAAATAAGGATTTTGAAGGGTAGAAACATACTTACGCCCAGCACAGAACTTCTTGGTCACTGAATATCTGCCAATAGCCGAGCATTACCAAGCCATGTTGCCACATATATCGAGCATCCGTCGCATCAAAATACATGTGTCGTGTTATCTAAATTGCAAACATATAAATTACAATCCTATACGTAAAAATAAGTCTGAATATAGTAGCACGAGAAATAGATAAACCATGCAAGCGATGTACGTGGGAGGTTATATCCATTAGGAAAACATTTGAGCAGAATAACTGATAATTTTTTTACGTTTGCAGAAAACTTATTCTGGCAATTAAAGAAACTGATTATCATCATCTAGTAAACGCAGAAGTAATATTTTTCATTTATTTACAGTTGAACGTAGTAGAGAAATAATAATTCATCGTTTTTTCTGTAGTCTTCAATGGCACCACAAGCTCAACTTCCATGTCCGCGCAGTTGTAATGAGATTGTATGCTTTCCATTAAAAACTTCTTCCCGCCATTCGAGTTCATAAAAAAACCTACTCTTTTCAATTATTTTTCCTTGTAAGTTGTTGAAACCTTATAACCTATTTCCTCACACACAGCTGCCGTAATTTGTCGCACTGTACATTAACTGACATCAGACGGTCTCGCTGTTAAACTAATAATTTTATTTAAAATGTATGATTTAAAGAAATTCTTTGTTTGATTATTTAGTAAAAAATGCACATTTTAGATTATAGCTCGACCTTGTTTGTGAACCCCTTCCTTTTTGCAACTAGTGGTGTTAGCACAGGGTTGACGGCGGGGTTGGAAAGGTGAATCTTGAGTTTTCAGTAGCGAAAATTAATGATATGATTATGAAAGGGAGTCTGCATATATCCTATATCATAAGACCTGTTAAATTTAAAAATAAAGTCAAGCAGTGACGCCTTGGTAGCATCACATTTGTTTTTATAAGCAAATTTAAAATCGTGGAATTTCTGTGAAATGCATTTTAAATTATAAATAACTATTTACATATATATTGTTACCACTGCTGTAAATGTTCCCTTTCCTGGCTTTGCGTGTTATCTGTTGCGGCCTTCTGATTGGTTATACGTGGTGAGAGTGCGCGGGCAAGAGCTGTATTAGTAGGTTTTTACTGTGATGTTGATGGGATATATACGTATGTATATTTAATTGAAGAAATGAAACAGTGTTTAATTTAAACTTATTCCTTTAGAGGCCGCGGTTCTGTAGTGGTCAGACAACTCTTCTCCCACTTAAGAGAACCGGATTAGTCTCCCGGCGGGGTCTCTCCCGCACGTGGGAACCGTGCCGCAAAGTGGATTTTCTCGGGTATCTGCCGTTTCTCCAGCATTTGCATTCCGGCGCTGCTCCATATTCACCCTGATCTGTTTTCATGACCACTATGTTAAACCTGACCAAATTTGTCCTTTTTTTCTTTACTTTTATTTTATATCATGGAATTAATTTATACAAAATTTACAGATTACTTATTTAGGTAATTTATTGGTATAGACGATTCACGGTAGCACTTATTGAAGCCACTTCATTTGGAACAAAAAGTTATTGAAAAATAATGAGCCTACTTTCCTCTACATGGGTGCAAATAAATTTTAGTGAAGTTATTGAAACCTTATATTGTAGGTAGGCGTTGACGTCTCATTAAGAGCAATATCTTTAGAGATGAAACCAGAAACATGTGAAACAATACAAAAACAATTAAAATACACGAATGACTTACCCGGAATTCGAATTTAGCAAAAATCATCAAATTAAGCCAGCTTTCAATTAACTGCATTACCCAGGAAGGATTCGGAGCATCATCTTCGGATTTAATCAGTGTAATGCTTTGAATTATAGGGTTCACTAAACTGAAATTGTTACTCGGCCATAATTTAAAAAATAAGTGTCTACGAAAATTAAACACATTAGTTTACATGGCCTATTATAACGCTACTTGTGTAAAAAATTAAAGGCAATCGGTTGCCAGGTCTCTGAGATATGGCATAAAAACTTTTTTTTAATAGAGCTATCTAACACAATTGCTTAAAAAAGGGGCTCTGAAAACAATGCTTGTAATAGATAATGTCAACATAAAAAGTATGATTGAAATTGTTAAATTGTTAAAAAGATATGCCAAACATATGAGAATATTTATATTACCGCCATTTTTTAAATTATTATCTGACTCAATTTAAATAATATAACTTTACATGGTCTTCTGNACAGGTCTCTGAGATATGGCATAAAAACTTTTTTTTAATAGAGCTATCTAACACAATTGCTTAAAAAAGGGGCTCTGAAAACAATGCTTGTAATAGATAATGTCAACATAAAAAGTATGATTGAAATTGTTAAATTGTTAAAAAGATATGCCAAACATATAAGAATATTTATATTACCGCCATTTTTTAAATTATTATCTGACTCAATTTAAATAATATAACTTTACATGGTCTTCTGTAACTGTGCAAATATTTGTGGAAATTAAGTCGAATTATCCCGCAAATAAGACGAAATGTTCAATTTACTCACCTGACAATACTTTGCAAAATAATGCTGTAAAAGAGAATCTCTGTAAGCACATCGGTTGATTGGTCCTCGAGATATAGCATAAAGACCTCCATTGATCATGTGACGATTTTCATAAATAGAGGACACAAAGTTTATGTAATAGCGCGTTCCATGATTGTCATAGATACAATATAAAAATTTTAACTTAAATATTTTACATAGTTTTGTAGATATGGCACGTTAAGCTAAAATGTTTGTATAGGCGCTGTTCAGAAAATTAGACACTTGCAGACTTAAAATATATAAATTAATATGGCCAACTACAGTACAACTTGCTCGCCAAATTTAAAATTAATCAGTTGATTGTTTCCCGAAATACGGGATAAAATATCATTATTTCACGCGGGGCTATCTTACAAAATCGCGGAGAAATGACGCTTTGCATAGACAATTTTGATGGATACAACTGATATTGTGAGCTTAAAAAAAGGATTTGAATATGGAATTGCAGTTTCGTAGATAAAAAGTTTGGAGCTAAAATGTTTACATGGCCGTCTTTTGTAATACATGCCATACCTACTCCAAATTTATCAGTTTACATAGCCTGCCATAATGCCAATTGTTTGCCAAATTTTGTATAAATCGGTTGTGTTTTCGGAGATTTCATAATTTCAATTTGTCAAGTGATACTATTTCACAAAATGGTGTAAAAAATATGTTTTGTGGTTGCGCATTTGATTGTTGTAATATATACAGCCATAATACAAACTTTCGTTTTGAATTAATTACATGGTTTCGACGATATCAAATACAAAACTTAAAAATCTAAATAGCTACCATTTTGAAATTATGCTTCTGACATTCTAAGAACATATCAGTTAGTAAAACCTACCACAGTACTGCTTTTTTGCCACATTTGGTAGGAATCCACCAATTGTTTCCCGAGATATGACACAAAAACTTTATTTATTCGTGTGAAAATATAATCAAAATGGAGGTCAAAAGAAGCTCCATGTAGACACATTTGATGTTTGTTCGTTATATATACTCCTAGCATACAAAGTTAAGTTGGAATTGATTATATGGTTTCTAAGATAAAGCATACTATGCTAAAATATCTAGATGGCCGCCATTTTGAAAATAAGTATCTGACATACTTGAAACATATTTGTAAATATAAATTGGGGTAACACTACTGAATTGCCAAATTTCGTAGAAATCTTTCAATTGTCTCTCGAGAAATTACACAAAAACGTAATTATTTCATGTAGCGCCATCTTACAAAATGGCGGACAAAAGTTGTTTTTAGCTTATTTGATGCATGTAATAAATACTGTCAAGGTACAAAATTTGTTTGAAATCTGTCAAATGGTATGGTTGTTATAACAGATAAATCTAAAATATTTGTATGGCTGCCGTTTTGAAAATAAATACTTATAAAGTTAATTTACTTATATTTATAAGGTATATCATAGTTTTACTTATTTACCAAATTTGAAGAAAATTGGTTCAGTTGTTTTCGATATATAATATAAAAACTTTATTTTTCATGTAGAGCTATTTTACTAAATGGCGGGTAAAAGTGTTTGTTTTTAGGCTTATATGATGCTTGTAATAGATGCTGTCAGCATAATAAATTCGGTTGAAATTGGTCAAACTCTATGGTAGTTTAAGCAAATAATACCAAATATTTGTGTGGCCACCATTTTTAAAATTAGTGTATAATTGAGTTTTATTACTTACATTTATCTTACCAATCGTAGTATTATTTACATGCCAAATTTAGCGAAAATCAGTTGAGTAGATTTCGAGATATAAAGTAAAAGCTTTATTTATTCATGAGGGACTATCATCTTGAATGGTGGACTAACAACAATATTAACCTTTGAATTTAATGCTTCCAACTTGCTCTGTCAGCATACAAAATTTCGTTAAAATCAGTTGAATGATTTCCAAGCTATGACATATCGCCCTTAATATTAAAATGTCTGCCATTTTAAAAGTAAGTGACCGGCGTGGTCTAAAATAATAAAAGCTGGGTGTCCTTACTTAGTACTCTAAGTGTACCGAGTTTGATGAATTTCGGTTAACGCGTTCAAAAATTGAAATTGGGGGACACACACACACACGCAGACACACTCACAGACACGAATACACACACAAGCACACACCTACAGGAAAGTGATCTCAGAAGCCTTTCATTCCTTCGGAAAGTAGGCTAAGAAGTGGTGGAAGGATAAAAAATGGATGGTAGGAAGAACGTAACTAGGGCCTCAAAAGTGCTCACTTTACCGTGAACAGCCGGTGTCAGTGGGAGGGGCTGCGCTTACCCTCTTGGAAATGAGGAGTAATTGCGAAGAGGCTCAGGCATGCCACTCTTGGCACTTCACATTTTTTGACCCTGAGAAACTCTTTCCGACCAGCTTCGGATGTGATGTAGCAGTGAATTTTTCCGTGGTGGATATATGGAAGAGTCATCGCGTGCCATAGATGCGAAACTAACAATTGAAATGAGAGATTTGCCTATACGTGAAAAACTAAGTAAGTATTTGTCTATTCTTACGTTTATTAGCAACGCGAAATAAAGATTCTTCCAATAAAATATTAGTTTTGGGTACGCCATGAAGAAAATTGGAAATGCACTCCACTGTGAATAAGCCACGGTACGAGGACAGCAATCCTTCGAGTGGGAAAAGAAATATGATCAAGAATTACAACGGACCATATTGCGGCTGATGTGCTTTCGTCATACGTAAAATATTTACAAACTGTGGAGTGTTTGCTTTAATTTGTGCCAATATTAAGTTAAAATTAAGTAACGATGTATTGGGAATATACCAAATGTAGGCTGCTGCCACTACGAACGTATAATGAAGCAATTGGAAGAATTATACTCGGGCAACGCCGGGTGGTTCAGCTAGTTTACACTATTTCTCGTTGAATGTAAACACTGAGCACCACAAAAAAACATTGTTCTTTATTTCAACGTAAATTCATTATTCATTTGCATGTTTATTTTGTAAATTGAACTCATACTCTAATGGTCTGTTAATGTTATTTCAAAAAATTTTATTTAATTTATTGAACTGATACTTAACACTAAATACTAAACAGCAAACGAAGTAATAATTTTAGTATATTATTTTGGGTCAACTAAAAGTATCAATTCGGTGAAGACTACAGAAACGACAACAATTGCATTATACTCATTTCCTGGAACACTGGATAAAATTATTTTCTGTAANGTATCAATTCGGTGAAGACTACAGAAACGACAACAATTGCATTATACTCATTTCCTGGAACACTGGATAAAATTATTTTCTGTAAAAAGCAACTGTTAGTACTGCAGTTTAGAACTTATTTAATTATTTGGTCACATGTCCGGTTTACCCCCTGACGCTAAATAAACCGACTAAACTTATGTGATCTGAGAGGGAGCAAAAATAAAAATATATTTGTTATGTACAACCCCGTGACCAGAAATGCATATGTTTATCGACAGAGCGCAGCACAAATGGTTCGCAGAGCATCTGCTGATATACAACCTTCTGTTTGTAACAACCGCGCTTGTTACGGACTATTCAGATTGTGGAGCAGTAATTTAAGTTTTGCGTACATTCGTGGCAGTGCTGTAGGATGGCGGAACTAAAGACAGCAATTTTTTCAGACCGCAAACATCTAATCTATTTGTTGCCGCACAGCGTTAAGTGCTTTTGTGTCCAGTTGCAACTGAACGGTCGTACGGAGCAAAAAAAACGGAAATTCCAGAGCTGCATGGCGTCTCTCACAGTGAGCAGCTACCTGACCGACACTCGTCTGTTAAATTAGGAGTATATTTGTTAAATTAGGAGTAAGATTGTTAAATTAGGAGTAGATTTGTTAAATTAGGAGTAAGATTGTTAAATTAGGAGTAAGATTGTTATATTAAGAGTGGGTTGGTTAACTGAGGATTATATTGGATTTCGATGGAGCACTGCACCCAATTGTATAACACGCAGACCTAATAAATAAGTAGTGTACACATTACCATAATTGTTATAAAAGTTCCATTTTGTTGCACATGAAGAAGCCTGCGCATACTTTGAGACGGTGTAAAATATTTTGCTACAATTAACTTATCGGAATGTTCAAAATATTAATTAAGAAGGAATTATTTTTGATAAAAATGTAACNATATTTTGCTACAATTAACTTATCGGAATGTTCAAAATATTAATTAAGAAGGAATTATTTTTGATAAAAATGTAACCATTATTATTTTCTAGATGATGTTATGTGATATAATTTTATCCCCCTATAACACCACTAAGAGTTTCTCGAGTTAACTCAGCGCTATCCCGTGAATAAAGTTTTTTTTAGGATTCACTCATAAATTGTGTCGATATTAACTATATTTATTTTCAAAAGACTATTTCTTGTAAATTAGCAATAACCAATAAATTCAATGCTTCATTTCTTCCACTGCGAAAACTCACAGATGGAACAGCGGTTTGTCACTAGNAGCAATAACCAATAAATTCAATGCTTCATTTCTTCCACTGCGAAAACTCACAGATGGAACAGCGGTTTGTCACTAGATTCCCGTTACTGGATTCCAGGAATTGAGCCCCGTTAGGAAAGGGCGGGAATATTTTAGGCAGGCGAACACTGCCGTGGATGTAGGTTTTCTCAGGGTAGTACATCATCCTCCACGTCCACATTCCTCCACTGACCCAGCTTCAACTCATCCAACTACAATAATTCTTCAGGCTTGCCGCAACTAGAGGTTTGGCCCTCTGGAAGGGCCTATAGGCATCATTTTAGTCTACCTGCTGTATATTTACACTTCTTGACTTCAAGTTTTGACAAATCACCCCATGTATGACGTTTTTTTTTTTGTTTCTCAAATGTTCCAAGTGTCGCACGCGTTTTATACTTCCGTCAAAATCAAAGTATTTTTTATTTTATTAAATGTAACTTTAAATTATATTTAATGAGTTAGCTTTAATATTATATTTTTAATAAATATAAATATAAACAGAGAGAAAAAATAAGTGTTGGTAATGCCTAGTAAGAAATAGTCTTCATGTTTAATGTTATTAAACTGAGTGTGCACAAATGCGCTGCGTTGGCCTTTTGGTGTAAGTTTCTAGAATTGGTTAAGCTTTGTTTGCATGAGGTGGAGGAATATCCTGAGAGTATGACTATAGCAGTACTTCAGATAATTTGGAAGAAACTATGAATTGACTGTACACAGTCAAATACGACGTTTCACCTGATCTGGGAAAAAGGTTTTGATGAAACAAACAAAGTTTGTTTGGAGCAACGAAATTAATTGTTTGTATAAAGGCAATCAATNGGGAAAAAGGTTTTGATGAAACAAACAAAGTTTGTTTGGAGCAACGAAATTAATTGTTTGTATAAAGGCAATCAACAATTTTGTTTTTGTAACCAAATAATTTTGTTGTTCTTAATAAGTTGTCCCAAGCAAAGATCTGGTTCACGCAACGAAAGATTTGTTTGGTTCTTCGTAAATTAAACAGTTTCGGGTAATATAATAAAAATCGGGAGCCGGACCGAGAATCGAATTCGAGACATCTGCGCCCTATCACCATGCCTTTGCANGGGAAAAAGGTTTTGATGAAACAAACAAAGTTTGTTTGGAGCAACGAAATTAATTGTTTGTATAAAGGCAATCAATAATTTTGTTTTTGTAACCAAATAATTTTGTTGTTCTTAATAAGTTGTCCCAAGCAAAGATCTGGTTCACGCAACGAAAGATTTGTTTGGTTCTTCGTAAATTAAACAGTTTCTGGTAATATAATAAAAATCGGGAGCCGGACCGAGAATCGAATTCGAGACATCTGCGCCCTATCACCATGCCTTTGCAGCCTCAGCTTAAGTGACTACTGACAAAGTTGGGATGCTTTTAAAAACTTACATCTCAAATTCTAGGAAACGTGTAGAAACAAATATTTCACGTTTTCCAGTTTTACGTTTTAGGCTGCTGTTGAGCTTGTTTTACTATGATGTTTATTCCATTACTAAACATCAACATATGCACTACCAAAGACTGTTACTATCCTAATTGCCACAAAAATTGCAAACAAACACTCGAGCTATATTTTTGAACGAAGGTAATTAAATGAGTGGCAAAACAAATATATACAGTTGATTCAACAAAATATATTGATGACAGACTAGTTAATTTTGGCCCAACACAGAGGTTTTGTTTGTTCAAACTTGTATTTGGTTACATAGGAAGACAAAATTAATATAGATTCATTTCAAGTTTTGACTACTCAATTAACGATTTTGTTGGGGCAACTAAATATATTTTTGACCCTATCCGAACAAATATTTTGCTGGATGTTTTCTCAGTGTGTTCAAACGCGATGCTCTTAGCCATTACAGTCATACCGCGCATCGACCGCCCAATCGGTGAGGGTCAAAGGGTTCACGTCATTAGTAGATAGGGTATGCCAAAGCGGCGACAACGGGATCTAGAATCGGAGTTCGGAGATGTCTGTCGTGATATCACAGGGCGGATGGCGGCCATGTTGGTCTGTGCAGTCCGCCATATTTGTTGGCGACACAGCCATGTTGGATGTTTGTCACCCCATCATCCTAGCAATTATTTAAGTAAAAAATTATTTTAATAAAAACTTACAAAAATTTAAAAGTATCTGCCAGCCAACTTGGTTTTATCATAATTATATCGGTTTAGAGTGTCGCTGCAGCTCACAATTACACGTATATACTTTTTCCATTAATGTAAAAAAAATGCAATCGTGTAATAATGCCTAGAAGCGACTTCAATAAAAATTAAATAATTTCGACCTGCCACGTCGGAGACATTTTGATCCCCCCCCCCCNCTATCAAAAAAAAATAGTTACAACCAGCACACACCAACACTCATCCACTCACCGCACACCAACAACCCTCCATCACCACCAACGAAACCTCCCACACCATTCTCGGCCGCCATTCAAAACCACCCACTCCCCTCGTCAATTGCCCCTCCCCCAAAACACTTAACCCCACCTGCCTAACCCCCTCACCGCCCTCACAAACCCTTTCCAGCCTCGACAAACCTCTCCCCTCACCAGACCAACTCCGCTCTTGGCAAAAAAAGTTCTAAAAATCGAGTAACGTGTAATGTCATAACTCCGCTCACCCTGCCACCCCCTGTCATAAAAATCGATAAAAGCACATTTCCTTATGCCAATATTTATTTTTTGTTTGTATGTACACTGAACAGTCAAAAAAATTGGTACACTTGCCCAATATCGTGTAGGGCCCCCGCGAGCACGCAGAAGTGCCGCAAGACGACGTGGCATGGACTCGACTAATGTCTGACGGTATGCAGGAGGCAATTAACGCCATGAATCCTGCGGGGCAGTCCATAAATCCATATGAGTGCGAGGCGGTGGAGATATTTTCTGAACAGCACGTTGCAAGGCATCCCAGATATGCTCAATAATGTTCATGTCTGGTGATTTAGGGGGCCAATGGAAGTGTCTAAAGGATGATTACGTATATGTCACCTGTCAGAGTCGTATCTAGAAGTATCAGGGGTCCCATTTCAAGCCAACTGCATACGCCCCATACCATGACAGAGCCTCCACAAGCTTGAACAGTACCCTGTTGACAGGTAGGGTCCATGGATTCATGAGGATGTCTCCATACCCGTACACGTCCATCCGCCCGATACAATTGGAAACGAGACTCGACGGACCAGGCAACGTGTTTCCAGTCATCAACAGTCCAATGGCGGTGTTGGCGGTCCCAGGCGAGGCGTAACGCCTTTTGTCATGTAGTCAACAACGGTACACGAGTCGGCCTTCGGCTCCCAAAGCCCATATCAATGATGGTCCGTTGAATAGTTCGCACGCAGGCACTTGTTCATGCCCCAGCATTGAAATCTGCGCAAATTTGAGAAAGGGTTTGGACGTCTGTCACGTTTAATGATTCTCGTCAGTCGTCGTTTGTCTCGTTCTTTCACGACCTTTATCCGGCCGCAGCGATGTCAAAGATGTGATGTTTTACCGTATTCCCGATATTCACGGTACACTCGTGAAATGGTCGTACGCGAACATCCTAATGTTATCGCTACCTCGGAGATGCTATGTCCCATATCTCGTGCGCCGACTATAACACCACGTTCAAACTCACTTAAATCTTGATAACCTGCCATTGTAGCAGCGGTAACCGATTTAGATGCCGACCGCATCACGTTACTCTGATTGGTTCCATACCTCTGTTATTTGCATACGCACGCCTATACCAGTTTTTTTTTTTGGATCTCCAGTGTATTATGTATAACCATTGTATTATTGGTTTAGCGCATACCCTCAATCACGATCACTTCAATAACTATTCCGAATAGTATATTTTGTTTTAAAAAAATGCATAATAAACTTATAATTGTTTGCATTTTTAATATATTTGAAGGTAAGCTATGTATCATAGAGCTCGTATTTTTCTTTTTCAGTTGGGTCTGTGTCTTAAATCGTAGTTAACCACATTTTCGCAAGTCAGGTTGTAAGAAAGCGAATATTAATAGGCATATGTCCTCTACATGTAGTGAGAGCCTCGCCTCAGAACCAAGCGTGCGGTAAGGCCGGGACACTATCCAAACCCCTGATGTCCCTCCACGACATCACGGGGGGTTTGTCAGCCCTCAACGCTCGACTGTTCTCGCAGAAGAGGATCCCTCCTGATACCCTGCGGCATACAGTGTTTACCACTGCCGCCGCGAACCCTTAAGTGGTCGCCGATGGGCTAGTCGGCTCGAATTAGTCGGGGCCTTCCCTCATCCACATTGGTTCTGCGTGGACGTAGGAATAACGTGCTAACTGATATTTCTTCGGCAGTTACTGATCTCAGCCAGACGAACATAGCGTTTTCCAGACCAGCATTTTCTAATCACACAGTTTAGTGGCGTGTGTATCGTTGCAGTTTACACGATCGTAGAAATGCTTTTAATCCAAAACTGTGCGCATTAATTTGCACTGAGAGAGTTATAAAAACATTCTGCTTTTTTCCACTGTTTCAAAGGAACAGAATAGCTCTCATGTTAAAGAAAGTTTAAATTAACATCCTTTTTTAATACTATAATCGTGTCTCCTTAAGTACTTCACTAAACTTTCATTCGTCTATTATGGAGGTAGGTAACTTATTAAATATTTTCTAACAATTCAGAAATATTCATGTATACGTGTAATGGATTGCGCAGCATATGAACCTTAGAGCCTTGACAGTCGAATATCATCCTTATCAAACTTAGTCATGGGGATCGGCAAGAAAGCTTATATATATATATATATATATATATATATGATACAAATGTATGTTTCACGCGTCTCGTTATAGTAGTCAGTACTCTAAAAGGCTTTTTGTACCGTTAGAAATGTATTTACTATATTATCTTTATTATGAATTATAAATACATTTTTTTAATGGTTTCAGATTTATGGTTTAGCATCTAGCCAACGGCGAACTCGTTTGATGGGGAACCAGCACCTCGGAATATCAGGATCTCCCGAATGCGATTCCAGTAAGTTACCATTGCACCATGTTGCTCGACGTTTCAATCCACATAAAATAATTAAGTTTACTGTCATGTTCGTCAAGTGGGATGTCCAATATACAAACTATTGTATAACTCTCAGTACAAGATTTTATGGGCTACAGGAAAAATTTCTTTAGTTTGATGAGTGTCATAAAACCAAAGGATATGAATTTAAAAAAAGAATTTAGATAACATGCACACAATTTTGAGCACCAGCGGTATTGGATTGATGAAAACGTCGAAAATATGTTTATGTTGCCTGTTAAACTATTTCCTGTACTTAAAATAACCTATAAGATTTTAGATCAGTTTACGAGACCAGGTTTGGAGAAATATATTGAAGTATAACGATGCACCGATGTAAATAAAAATTTTATTAAAATTGGGATTTGGCTGTGTCTGGGACACAGCTATGAGTTTTGCGTAAATACGTTTTCGTTAGCGTGTAAAATTATTTGGGTTATGGGAATAAAATGAGAGTACCGAAATGCATACTTTGCTTGTATGGTTTAAGAGTCGATATATCTAGACGAGATCTTTCGTTTGGCGCGAAAATCAGCGCGCTAGCACGCCGGAGTGGCAAGATATACTGCCCGGAAATGTTTCGCCCACGCCCAAAATTGCCGCTGGCTACCGCGGGGCCCCACCCGCAACTCGCGCATGCGCGGCACCAATTCCAGGTCATGCTCGCATCGTATTCATATACTCAATTGAACGAGACTGCATTTACCTGAGCTGTGCTATTAGTCACCAAGTTATTGTGTCGGAGTGGACCACCCTGGAAACGTTTCATCACCGTTTCCGGCCTGGTACCCCATGTGTTTCGATCTGATTTTAACGACTCATTCACGCCAAAAAAAAACTGCTTTAGCAAACACGCGTCCCAAGAAAAACCCTTTAAAGTTGTTAAAACGAATTATTGAGAAGTGCAATGTAATATCATCAAAGTTACGGAACGATTCGCTGAACCGAATGAGTGATTAGGCATGCGTGAATTTGCGAAGATTTTTGCATAAAACGTTGCCTGTATTTTTCCATAAAGTTAAGGCGAAACAATTTTAACGGCGGTTGTGAAGGACCGCCCGCTGGTGCGGCGAGATATAAGAGCTCTCGAGAAAAATTACCGCGGCTATATACGTCAGTGCAGCCCTGGAGGCGGCGGCAAGCAGAGCTCTGCGATGCCAAAACTGGGAAACTTTTTGCAGCTTCGCGAAGGAGCGAAAAAGTTGTTGTAGTCTAAAAACCAGCGAAAGAAGAGAGGATGAATTACAAATCCATTAGCCTACAAAACGTATTGCAAAAGTAGTGAGAGTGTGGCGTGCATAATCCGAAAGCGGATTTCCCCTCGTCGTCTAAGGAAAAGAAAATAATGCATCACAGCATCAGCAGTTCAGATTTTGGCGAGAACAGTCAACTGTAGCGAATAAATGAATACATAATAACTTCAAAAAAATTTTTTTACATTAAACAAACATACACTATCCTACGAATATACGTACTTCATTTGTGCCTTGTCATGTTTAACATTTACAGAACTTGACTTCTTAAACGTGATCCTGAGTATGTGAGTAGGTAAGGATTATACCCAGGAAGAAAACACCTATTCAGACGTTCTCACTACATCGGCTAAGAAAAACAGTAATTACATTCAAACATAATCTTCTCAGTAGTAAGTACACAAAATTGTATATGAAAATAGGTCTATGTATATATGAGGTCTCTAAAGGTGAATTCGCCTTTGCAGGCACCTTGTTCACAAATATACTAATATATCACAACCATTAAGAAAAATTAATTTAGCCAATAAAGAAAGAAACATTCGGTTTGCTCTCGACTATAAACTTTTGAACTAAATTATCAGTATTTCAATCGTTACCCACAGTAAGTTATTTATTTAATTATTTTTAAATGCGATTTGAGTATACAAAAGTTGTCCAGGATGCCCAAATTCAATACCAGCATGTAATCGGAGTACAATCACGCCACCACAGGAAATAATAAGCTGTTACACATCTCTGGGAGCAGTAAGGTTCGTAACAGGACGTACATATGTGTTACCTTAACTAAGCAATTAAATAAAATAGTTCCTAATATATTTGCAGTTCACGTAAAAAAAACACAGATTCTAATTACACTGTTGAACATTCACATCGTTTTGAATTATTAACTAAAATAATATCTTCATTGCCGCACAATAATCAGTACAGGAAACAAGCTAGTATCATTACCAAAAATTACGCAATAAGCATACGATGTACTTACAAAAAAAACTAAAACTAATAAAGATATGAATAAAACTTTTCTCGTCTCTATACTCTTTGATATGACAGGTGTCAGTCAGTCTGTGAGTACTTACCCCGAATACTCTCCACGTTCGTTGCGCTCTGGTAGTGGGCTGGTTCCACGCCGCGAACATTGACACCGCCCACCGATGTTCTGGCGCACACATCCATCGCAGCAGTGCATTACTACATTCAGCTTCTTCCTACCGAGGTCTGCAATTCAGCTGCACTCTCTCCTCAACGTGCTCCTTCACTCGGCACAGCTGGCCACAACTCACTGACACGCAGGTACAAAGGAGTGGGTTTTTTTTAAGTCAGTCAATCCTTTTCATAATATTAAACACCTTCCTCGCCAAGATAACATACAGAGATTTCGAGATATTTCCCGAAAGAGAACCCCATTATCCTTCTTTATAGCCCTTGGACTGCAGCACCTGTTTTTTATGACATTGAAACACGTCCCTCTAGTTTTCATAACATGACCCCTTCTCCCCCTTCCACAAACTTTACCGATCTAAGGAGAGAGTATTATGAATAGCCTGCATGGGAGATAGTGGTGGGGGAAGTTACCTAGATCATGTATCAATATCTAAACACAGCCTATTTTGGATGAGAACTGCCAGTCCCCGCAAGCGGCACAATGGAGCGCATTCGAAGCACAGGTGTTAGTTGAGAAACGTTTATCTCGAATCTGGTTAGTTAAACATACCCATAAGTAAATAACGTTGCAAGGTGTTCGGCTATATAAAAATAATTTCACGTTTAAGTTATTTTACGACATTAACACCGCCCAATTTCCTGTCGAGGTCGACGAAGATTTCATCTTATCCCTGCCAAATACTTATGAATATTTTGGAGCAGGCATTATCATGAAAGTATTACACCATTTGTAAAAGTGCTACTCAAAATATTTGAACAAATTTTTTTAAATTCTAGTAACACTCAGTGTATCTCAAATCTACACACGTAATCAATATGCACAAAACACAATGTGTTATAATTGTCGCATTTGGCAAGATAAATCCACTAATCTTTCTGGACAATACGTGCATGATTATCGTCCATTTTAAAAATCACACATTAGAAAATTTATTTTTATGCCTCTATCAGAACAAATAAATATCAGATGTAATAAATTAACATTTGTTAAATATAATTGCGAGAATTATAAAACATTTACAACCAGGACACTCCTGATTCGCACGATAGACCTGCGTGATAAAAAAAGGCCCAGATTTCATGGTTTCTAAACATCAGACTTTGCAGTCAGGCACAGAATATTCATAAGAAACATGACCACTGTACAATAGAAATGACATAATATTAGCTACTGGCACGGCACTAATCCTAATACTCCATCCTGAAACTTTTTCTCGAATTACTCATTACTAACTACATACATAAAATATATACCTGTGGGTCCAATCGATCGTCCTGTGCACCTACGAAGGTTTCCGTAGCACTTGTGGGTTTTAGACCGCAGTGTCCTTTACCATAGTTTATGAACCTCTTCACACTAACATTCAGGCTTTGGACCCCAAATTGCTTGACTCCTACGGGTAAAATATTGAATGAAGTGGATTTCTGTTCCGGGAAGTTTGAATGAGGAGTTGTNCTTGAATGAAGTGGATTTCTGTTCCGGGAAGTTTGAATGAGGAGTTGTATGAGTGCCCTCGATGCAATTTTGGATTCAAGTCGTTCCAGAGTGCCCATCAACGATGGTTACTGTAGGATTACAGTAACTTTAGCTTTTAGTACTTAATCATAGAATGTTCCGTTGAAGCATGCATGGTTGGNGGTTACTGTAGGATTACAGTAACTTTAGCTTTTAGTACTTAATCATAGAATGTTCCGTTGAAGCATGCATGGTTGGCCGGTTCTCCCCGCATTCGAACTGTAATAGAATGGTAAACTTGAGGCCGCAGTGATGTAGTTTACTTAGGCCGGGTCCATTATCGTCTTTCCTTGAGTGCTTCTGTCTGAGAAGAGAGAGCACAAGTTTCGGCAATAGAACGCAGTTGTAATGTAACTTCAACAGTGAATTGCTAAGAGATTTAAAACACTTGTGAAATGTTAGGATGTACTTTATTTAATTGTTCTTATTAACACACTTATTTTAGGCAGGACGCCTTATGCATCGCTTGTGGAGGTCACCAACATAGGACATACTTAATTACCGTGCGAGGTGACACAGTAGTAACTCGCTGGACTTGCTTTAGGGATGATCCGGGTTTGATTCCTGGCCTGGCCATTCTCATTTCGGTTCTCCGTGGTTTCCCGATATCACTCCAGGCAAATGCTACTAAGGTTCATTACTAAAGGCCATGGCAGATTCCTCCTCCGATCCTGACTAATAGATTCGTCCCGTCTCCTATATTACCGTTGTCAGCGAGATTTTCATCCACAACTCTCAACCCTCACGCACGTGAATTTGCGGATGCTTAGCAGCAACAGATAAGCTATAGTACCATGACCTATAGGCAATTTTTTTCCATGAGCGTAATATTAGCACATATATTTAAATTTACTTTGCCAATAAAGCAATAATAATTTTGTTCGACATATCCAATGTTCTTAAAAGACCACCACGCTTTAATTTTTCCCGTAGAGAAAAACTTTATAAAATCTAAGTTTACAGAAGTATAAAAAGAGTAAAGTTTATATTATCTTCTGTTGCCAAAGTACATATGTTTGCATTATGCACATTTACTTTACGAATAGAAATTTCAGCCTAAATCTTTCATTCAGATCTGTTGAAATGAATATTAGGAAGTATACATTAGAGATTCAATAAATCGATAGTGATGAATACATAAAATGTCTCATAATAACAGTGCATATAAAGTCAGTCGGAGAAAATGATGGAAAAATTTACTAAGTTTGAATTGGTACAACAGCAGGTCTAAACAATTGCTTTTCGTTGCTAGAAACATGGATATTTTTAATCACTCATCAAAAGATTCCATTTATTAACACATTCGAAAAAAGTTTTCTACTGTCCGAATTTTTTTGAACGAAAAAATGGTCAATTAAAGATGATATAAAAAAAAATCATATTTCTTTTTACAGCAATATTGGAGAAAGTGCTAATAACTTGATTTCCAAGAATCTTTTGGCCGTTTGAAATATTTAAAGTGTAGAAAATTAGGTGAATCATGTAAATTGAATATATCTGATCCTAGAATGCGTTGCAAAAAATGCGGGGAGAGAGAGGAGAAAAAAAAATTGTACACAAATAAATGTGTTTATATTTTACTTATATTAAAAACTTTATTCCAAGAAGTAAGCTTCGCCCACCTGGAAATGTTGAAATAGAAACATTTCTTAACAAAATAATTATTGAAAGGAATTTGAGTAATTTTTGTAGCATTTTGCCTCACGCCGTGCTTCCTCTGTTTTACCAAATGAATGTCCCATTATTTTAATAAGTAATATACCATTTTCACGACTAAATAAATATCAATGAGTTGATGAGGGATTGTTTATGGTCACCAATAGATGATAAAAATAATTAAAAAAAAAATTAANGAAGTAAGCTTCGCCCACCTGGAAATGTTGAAATAGAAACATTTCTTAACAAAATAATTATTGAAAGGAATTTGAGGAATTTTTGTAGCATTTTGCCTCACGCCGTGCTTCCTCTGTTTTACCAAATGAATGTCCCATTATTTTAATAAGTAATATACCATTTTCACGACTAAATAAATATCAATGAGTTGATGAGGGATTGCTTATGGTCACCAATAGATGATAAAAATAATTTTAAAAAAAATTTACACATACTACTTTATTAAGCTATTACTTGTTGCTTCGTAGATTATTCTACGGCACGCTTCCCATTTAGGAGACTGGCCTATCGCATTGGAAATTATCAAAGGATGTACTGTTGCACCGTTAGCCATAATAGTCAACAAGATATAAAATATGGTTTTCTCTCAGGAAGAAGGGAGTATTTTACCTCCAAAAAACTTTATATTATAAAGGCTTTTTGGCAAACCTATCTTAACAAATTATATTATAAAGTGTGGTTTATTTTAAACTCCCAGTATTATATGGCAGTTACATTTTCGTCGAAATATTCCAGATCACAAAACACTTCTCGTAACTTCAACATCTTGAAGTTTTTCATCGACAGGTTATTTCACATTATAAATGAAGATAACCATTTTTTTTTAATATATAAGGAAATTTTCAGTCCATTACGAATAACAAATTATTCTCTTAAATATAAAACTTATTCTCTAGTCATCCCTCCCACAAAGGCGAACCGGGTTCAATTCCCGGCCGAGTAACTCCCGGATTTTCGCATGTGGTAATCGTGCCGGACGATACCGCTGGTAAAATTTTTCCCGGGGATCTCCTGTTTCCCCCGCCCTTTCATTCCGGCACTGCTCCATTCTCACCTCACTCATCCTCATCAGCTCTCAAGACCTTACTGTTAAAAATCGCTGAAATCTCTTCACTCAAATTCTCGTCATCCTAAATATGTTTTTTTTTAGAATAAAAACACCAATTTTATTTTTATAGTGGCAGAAAATTTAGGTGTCATTGAGATGTTGATTAACGTGTTCTTCCTTTTGTAGTAGTAATTTAATGAATTCATTGGAATGCCATTAATCTATAAAGTTCGACAGACGTTGCTTCTCCCGAATTTTGTCTTCTCCGGAGTCACTTTCATATCTTCACATAAATACTTTTTTTCCCATTTTGGTTTTTCTTGCATTGTTTCTGAACCACACTGTGACAGGGAAAGTAACCGCAAAGAAAGTAATAAGTAACTAAAATTTAAGAATTTTGTTCCAGCGTACGTGATAAGACACTTCAAAAGAGTGGCAGGATAGTAAGGTGTTTTAGGAAAATTAAAATGGTGTAAAAAGCAAGTAAAATGTTAAACATACAGCCATAACCAAGAAGGGAGTGCAGGCTAGATTTTACTTGTCCCACAGATTCTGTGTGATTTTAACCAGAAAGTACAATACTCATAATCGATATGTTTGCACTCACCAAAACAAAAAACTTGGGACTGAGGGTATGAAGTTATTTAAATACAAATGTGGGCTTCGCTATCACATAAAAGTTAATAAATAAGTTCAAAATTATTGACTTACCATAAATTGTTGAAAATCATCAACGATGGCGTGTAATTCTTGCATATTTATTGCACAAACAAATCAGGATACAACTTTATAAAACTGCATGAAACTTTGTATGCTTCCACTGAAGATTGTGCTTAGTGTCAGTGCACTATATATTGTTTTAAGTAAAAGTGTGTGTTTTTGACGTCAACCCTTTCAAAAACGTTGATGTAGATAAATGTAATTTACAAGAAATTTATTATTCATACATGTTTATCAGCCTAACCTAATTACATACAATCTATTACCTCTTGTAAATCCAAAGCTAATTTCCTTCTTTAAGACTTGAGAAAAAATAAGCATAGAAAATAACATATTATTTGTAATACACTAAAATTAGATCTTAACATTTTCGGAAAAATTATTTTCTTTGAGTCTGTAAGTTAGAAATATAAGTTCGTTAAATTATTAATAAATAGTTCCCATACTGCATGGTTGGCAACATGTAATCGTTAGTGACCAGAAATCTTACCTGTAATTAAGAAATCAGGTCTAACCTGGGAATGCCAACATTTTCTCGTGCATTTTCCTTAAGTACCAGCGATCATGTCTCAAATACTAAGGTAGAAAGCCTACAAAATACTCTAAACAATAGCCACAGTGACCATATATTTATATTGAAAGATTAGGTCTAACTTTCCATCAGGAGAACAACACCTGACTGGTGTATTCGATGCTTCAAAAATATTTATTGCTGCAGTTGTTACATTAAACATCGCTATGTTCAGGAGCGCCCGTTTTTATTGAAAAGATCTCAGGATAAGTTGCGTTTGAAAACTCTATTGTTCAAAACTACTTTACGCGATTGGACCATTTGAATTTTTACGCGTCTTATCTGTCTGCCTGCGCATCGCGGATGGTCAGGATTGGAGATACTTAATTATGATTGGTTCACTCATGTAACACACTGTCTTCACACAAAGAAAGACTGCAAGTGTGCACATAGGATATTGAAGTCTAGCCTCCACGTAAAACTTTTCGAGAAAAAACAGGTGGCCCTAACTATGTTCCTTATCATTAAGTCAGTCACTTCAAAAGATTAATCTATGATGCGTAAACTTTCGTTTAATGAAAGTGTGTATACCATATAGGTACAAAGCGAAAAGCAGCTGAGTTTTCGAAATATGTGGTCGTTTTGTTTGAAGTTAACATTTCTCAAAAAAACCAGATTGTCCTTTTGAATACGTCTGCATATAGTGCTCAAAATAAACATGGCTTGGTGAAACCGATTTTATTTTCAAGTTTGGCACTGGTCGCTTGACAGGACTGAAGACAAATAAAAAAGCATTACAAGATTTTAGGTAAAGCCATGATAAACAGAACAAGTCATGCTTCAAATAGGATAAGTGTGAATGGCAGGGGATTTCAGTGGCGATATTTTGCTTATATGCAGGCCCTAATTGTAGAAAAAGATTTATGATTTCACCTTGATATATGAGTGTTTCTCCGTGTTTCTGCTACTATTACTGTATGACCATTTTTCTGATCATAAAACGGTTCTAGTTAAACTTATTTAGATAATTACAACGTTTAGTTTAATTCAAGTAATAGTGATTTTGATAGTTATATTTGACCCAATACTTACATTTTACAAATGCCCTCTCTCGTAGAATGCACCAGCGAGGTTGAATCTCATGGTCATGAAATTTGAAGCACGTCATACCTGTATCTGAGACGGAGAACATCGATAATTTTTAAGTGAGAAACTCATTGGAAATTCGGTAACTAATTTACTTAATTAGTTAGAAAAGTACTTCTTGTAGTCTTCTTTACCACAATTTCTACAGTACTTTTACTTTGCGTTTGTGAAGACTTTCATAATTTATTTCTGTTTTGACTGATTGCAAAAAATAATGTGCTAAAATTCAATTTTCTAGTAATTTTTTTCGCCAAAACGGTATGTTATTTATTCTAGCTAATACACTCAAAAGCTGAAGTAATTTTAAAAAAAAAACAATTTAAATCAGCGTAACTGAACGTGGCCACCTCCGGTAGTAATAGTATGGTGGCCGCTTCGTGTGCGATTAATTGCGTAGAGCTTACAGCCTGGTACAAAAGTTATGAACAGCAACCCCTTCAATTTCGTGTCGCACATTATACAGCAGTATTGCTCCCTATGGAAATGGCTTTCACTATTGCAATTAATTTCTGCAATTCTATGTTTATTTGGATACCTGCCTATTTTCTTTTTCGACGGCAACAAATTCTAAACAGTCCAATGATATTAATTTATTACAGTTTCATAGACAAACAATCAGAATTAATTACAATTAGATATTTCACACACACAATTTACATCCAGGATAAAAGCCTACTCCTACAAATTCATACTCTTTGTTATCTTAAACTGCGCATTAATACACTTCAACCAGCTGACAAGTGTATGGGGAAAGAAATAGTTCTAACAATGTCGTGCTACCCACAAACCAGAAACCGGAAGTTGAGGTGGGTGGTATGAACTGTGATCAAGCTTTGGCTGAACTGTCTGACTCATAACAACTTGAGACATTAAAATCAAGATCCAGGACACGGGGCATTGTTGGAAATCCCCTCCAGCAGCCAGCAAGCAGGCTGATACTTGCACAAAACATCCGATACAGGGAAATGTAATACTATGAGCGGCATTTCTTGTCATCGGAGCATCAGACCAAGATGACGTGAGGAGATGCGTGTGCTCAGCCGTCGCTAACCGCCACCTTAAATAAGCCTATGACTGCAGAGACAAGGCAGCGACTCTCCAATCAGGCTTTCAACGAGACTGTGGCTTAGTAATATCCCTCCATAGGCTATTTCCAGTAAAGTGAGCTATTTTTAAGGCCCGGCGAAATTTTTCCTGTCAGACAATTTATACGTATATTTCCTTCACTTTTAAATACAAATAAAGCCATGAGACTAATGCACGCAGTTTATACATTTCGCCACTCTCAAAATTTAACGTCTGAAGCTGCAATAAAATATGTTTATTAGTGGTTAAAACCTGTTGGGAGGGCCTTAAAAAGTGCTCACTTTACCGTGAATAGCATCTAGTAAAATTACAGTATATAACATCGTGGTGTTTTTCTTAAACCCTCACACCCTCCCTCTTCCAATCCCTCGAATAAATTCGGTAATGTATAGAGTTAATTTGTTGCTGTATAATCTTAAATGTTTAATAAAACTTAACTTATACTGTTGTGCTCAGTCTAACTCAGAGTTATAATCTGCTACTACTCCTAGCCCCATTAAGTTATGGTTTGAGTGAATTATATCGTAAAATTGGTATTTGGACGATATCACGCTTCCCGTAACACGATATGAACAACATGTTTACGTAAGTCGGCTATACCTTGACTCGGGTGTTTCACGCAAAACGTATGTTCACGCAAATAAAAGCTTATCAACGTCAAGATTAAAGTGATTCGTAAAACGTAACTGTGCACAATATGATCTTGTAGGTCCAACACAATAGGGATGAAGTCGTGTTATCTTTGCTGTTCACGGCTTTGTTTTTATTTTCGCAATGTCTTCCGCTTAAGTTTTCTAACCTACCGCGTGTATAATGTTCTGCCGGAAAGGGAAACGAAATACTAGTAACAGTTAGGCTAGGATTATTTTATTTGTTATATCGTAAATATTTAGTATGATTTAACACTGCCACAGTTTATTAATTATGTTTCTTAGAAGTGTGAAAATGCTTGCATGAAGTGCAGAATGCTTGGCATCAAGTATGAAATTTTTACTACTTCAAGAAACACAGTTAAATTTCATCAAGCAGATTACCGACTATTACATGGCATATACACACATATATAAAAATAATGCCTGAATCTCCCATGTGGATTTCATTCTGCAAGTTATGGCCATCTCGTAGAATTTTTCAAAGTTTGCATAAATCACGAACGCCAAAATTTTGCTATATGTTCTTTGCCGCATCAAAGTTATAAAACAAATATGCCGGTTTAACTTGAATTTTCTAAGTTTTCAATCCAAAAAGCAGCAACTCTGTTTCCCAACATTTTAAATCAGCACACGGAGTTTAANTTGAATTTTCTAAGTTTTCAATCCAAAAAGCAGCAACTCTGTTTCCCAACATTTTAAATCAGCACACGGAGTTTAAGTTCTTACGTGAAGGATCGTAATATAAGACCGCATCTTACGTGCACCTGAAAATGTAGCGTGATGCGTGTTGCATGTAACGTGAAGCCACCGTAATGTTGGCCTGACAGCGATATCATCCGAGCTACATGAGTGTTGAGTGGAAAGGAGGATCGAGCATTCGTACTTTAAGACCGCCAACGCACGTTGCTGCCTAATGTAGTAACTTTCTCGTCTGGTAAACAAGTCGGATAAATAATTTAAAAAAGAAACGCTCGCTTAAAATACCACGATGCCATCATTTGCACATTTCCCTCTCTGCGACGTATATTAAGCTAAATCTTCTAACTCAGCGGAAGAAAATAGTGCAGGAAAATGCATATTACTATTTAGCCCTGAGCCAGCGTTCTTTGCTTAAGTTGAGATAATGGAAAGGCGCATGAAACATGGGGAGTGTGTATTCAGTCGCTTTGACATCGTAAAACACATAACAAAAATACTAATCAACGACATCTATTTTCAGGCAGTGGTCAAAGCAAAAAAACAATTTATTATTGGCATTGATACTTAACGGCACAGAGTTAGGAGCTTCCCTGTATCTGTTAAGAATAAGATAATAATGAACTTAGAAACTCCCCCATTGTGTTTCGTGATACGACCTTCCAAATGTGTCAGGCAAGTCACACAACGAGAAATGATATTCGGGTGCATAGCGAAGGAAGAAGTAGACACACTCGAAACACATTAAATGTCGTTTATAGCCATCTTAGATGTAAGTTTATATACAGTATATCAGAACATCTTAACTATCGATCTACAGCAACAGAATACATTTAATGACTCTATTTGTATATCTGAATTTTAATGTAAAATATGATTCCGCCTAAACTTTATTTGCAAGAAATTAACGTGGTTTCAGCCAATATCATGCCTTTGTATATACACAGAAGACTGCGCATTATTTTTCGTTATTTTTTTTATGATTATTCCGAAATAGTGATGTCGAACAGCCATCCAATAAGATGGGTAAAGTTTACACAGATTTACTAAATCAACAAAGCATATTATCAACTGCTGGTTAAATTTTTATCACGTCCAAAGTTACATTGTATGCTATTTTTAATGTCCGCTGCACGAGTTCCTCAACAAGAAATACAATCATAGCAATTTGTTTAATACGTGCCTCGGCTTTATCTAAATCTCATCTGGTAAAGAAGAAAGCACCGATGTACGAAGAATAAGTTCTATAATAACAGTTAGTGTGGGATGCGTTTTTACTTCTTACGATGGTATAACACAATACGCTGAGGTATGCTTGCCTAGGCCCCACAGTTGTGCGCCAAATTAACTTGACGTGGGCTTGTCTAGGCCCCACAGTTGTGGCGCCAAATTAACTTGACGTATGTAAGCCCCACTGTAAAAGACAAGGCGGCTTATACGGTCAAAGTTAATGTCCCCCAGGCCCCGACTATTAGGTGCGTGGGGGGGGGTTGCGGGTTTTGTAAATTAGGTAGATTATCACTGTTGTAATTAGAAGTACTGGTATATTGTATCTTATAGTTTTTCACAAATACACCACATTAAACGTTCGAGGTGCGGTACTGTTTTACTTTGTCTACTCGAATTTACTGGGCGAATTACTTCGTGATGGCGGGGGCTTCTGTGACGGTGATTTGCATACTTAACTCCGTGGCGAGTGCTGTCAGCTGTGGTGGCGTTCCAGTGAAGTGGTCGGCCCTGGAAGCCGTTCCGTCGGTGCGGACCCTCTCTGGGCTGCGGTTTTGGACTCGTTCTCACGTCTGCTCGCGATTTCTTCCCTTGGCTCGGTGATCATCAACTTCCGGACCCGGCGGTAGTAATCGACTGACGGTCCCGATATTACTGACCCCTTAAGGATGCGGCTGACGGATGTGGCCGGGTTCCGAGATCCCGGCCTTAGTAACTATTCTCTGACTTACTCTCTCGGCGCGGTAGAAATCGACTGAACCTGTGACGACCGATAATACTGACGAGTGATTACTCACTCACGACTGATTACTGACTGACCCCCTCCCATTCTTGGAAAGGGGTTTTTATACACGCCCGCCTGCAAGCCTACATTCTCGGCACGTGGCGCCCTGGGTGGGAAGGGGGTGAGGGGAGGGGTGAAGTGGTGAGTTTCGAACAAAGGTTTTTACCACACGTGTCCTCGTTCTGAAGGAACTGGGCGGGCGGGGGGATAATACCTCGGCATCAATACTGCTAGTCGGTATTTCTGCCGCGGTGCTTATTTTCGGCGTTCCGGCGAACTACGCCTGATAATTTTGGGTGATAACTCGAAAGCCCTGCACTCTCGACAGATCTGCTGGCGGGTTGGAGGCGTAGGTAGATGAAGGGGGTGTGGGGGGGGGGGGCCTCCGCTTCAGCTTCACGTGTCTGGAGATTTTCCATGCCACGTGCCTATTCGAAGGCGACAGCAAAGTGCGCTAAAGGTTGAAGGGGGTGGGGTAAGGGGGTGAGGGAAGTGAGCCAAAGGCGTGCTGTAATCCTCAAAACTGTCACGCGACAAATTCCCCCTTTTCTCTTCGACTTTGGCTCATCCTGTATATAAAAATCGCGGGTTTCTGCGGAGTTTCGGTTCTAGGGACTAAGCTATTCTGTGACTGCGCTACGTATTTTTCTCCGTGGCGGCTAGCGCCCGGCTCTCGCTTATCAGGCGGCCGGCTGTCTCGCCTCGCGGCGCGAGCTCTGTGTTGACAGGCGGTTCTGCCTGCAAGAATGGCCTAACTCTCCGGGTCTTTGCAGGTTCCCTATCTAATGCGTTTATTCTCCCTAAAACTGCGGTTCCACTCCTACCGTCGACTGTTTGCTACAGCACAGGGTACTTACTCCTGGTTAACTATTTGACTCGTTACAGCCCTACAGTACCACACCTCGGGTTCTCAGTACATGGTTACTTACACTTTACCTGGTACAAATGACATGGTTATATTACAAAATGACCCTCAAATTTGTTTTAATTAATTGTTCTTCTGGCTTCGGTTTCCGTTTTGATCGGAACACCTTCTTGATGGTGCAAACAAACATTTGGCTGAAAGCCGGTAATTATTGCCCAACTGGCAACAGTTTTATGTTTTGGTGACAAGAATTAATTAATTTTACGTTAAGTACGACATGCATGTCGTCACAAAAAAAAAACCTCCTACTTTCTATGCTGGTTACTGTTCAATGGTTCATACTAATGTCTGGCACTCGGCCAGTTTTTATAAATGTCTGACGATCCTACACCAAGTACACTGACAAATGTTACAACTGTAAAGATGAGACACAGGTTGTGAAAAGAATAAGCACTCTTACTTCTAGTCTGGTAATTCAGCCAGTTTTTCTAGAAACCTACACACACTTAATATCTCCTAATTTGTACATGGTATTGTTACTGTTACGACGGCTTCAGAGGCCGTGACAAAAAAGAAAAACTACCCTTTTTATCTTACTATTTCTACCACCTCCCTCTTAGGCAGGCGGTGTGGAAAAACAACAGTTTTGGAGATAAAAAAAAAATACACACCCTATTCTTATCTTAAGCTAGTACACTTAGATACAGGCATCTGGCATTTCTTTTTACCTATGACGTCCTGCCCTTAATTTTCACCGCACCGATGTCGCTTCTCACACATTGTAAGGTTACACAGATAAATAATTAACACTTCGTCGCACTTTTAGTTCCGTGGGTAGGTAGTGCTCGCCCCTTACCTTCTTCTCGCAGCAGGTGACATGAGGAAAACAGGCTTCCTTCACGAGGCCGGTACTTGCGACGCTCTCTATAGAAGCCTGNTCGCAGCAGGTGACATGAGGAAAACAGGCTTCCTTCACGAGGCCGGTACTTGCGACGCTCTCTATAGAAGCCTGGATCCTCCCTGGATGCGTCTCAGCATTCGTGGTGGTGATGAGGGAGGAAGGGAGGGCCGCCTGGCCTTCCCTCTCGGCGTTGACATCACTGGACTGCCATGTTGCAGACCGGTTTTCGGCGCACTTTGCTTCTCGCCTACCGTCTATTCTGCGTCCACTCATCTTCCCGCGCGTCTTCTTTCAGGCCTGGTTATCGCGTCCCGGGCGGGCTTGGTTATCGCGGCGCGCGTCCCGTGCGCGCTTCACACCTTATTATTGCTCCCGGTGGCGCTGTGGCTCGGACGTATTTTCTTTCGGCTCTCCACGCTTCGTGTCTGCTGGCGTGGTGGCGTTATCTGTACTCCCGGCATGAACTGTCTTCCTTCCGATAACACTTGGGCTGTGTTCCTTATTTACTTTTAGCGCGCGGCGCTGGGCATATTACTGGAGATAACACTTATTACTGTTGCACGTTATCTATTACTGACCTGGGTCACTGCCCTCGTGACCTAGTGACCCACTGCCGGTCAGTGGCCTCGCTAACTCACGTCTCTGGCTATTCGAGGCTTAATTTACTTGTTCGGCGCGGAATTTCATCCTTACTGGCCGCGCGTTTTTCTACTTACAGTCACCCTCCTTCAGGGTACTCTTGACTAAACTTTACTATTGGTAGGCGCGGAAGTGTATCCTGTCCGCCTACCCCACGTCATTTCTCACTGAGCCAGTGGAAATGACCTCCCTTACCGCTCCTCGCTCGCTTCGCTTCTGTCTATTCGCTAGACCCGCTCCTCGCTCGTACTCGTATCCGCTCCACGTCTCGCTTGCGCTCTTGAACTCGCTCCTGCGCGTCTCGGTTCTCGACTGGGCGCCAAAGGGGTGTGTTTAAGACTGCCCTTAAGTCTTTGGTTCATCCTTACTCGCTCGGTATACTTCGGTATGTTCAGCCTGACTAACTCTGTTATTCTGGTACGGGTTGAGACCTCTTTACTCGGGTATTCTGAAATAGTCTGGTTCTTCGATACTGTCTATACAGACGCATCTACGCCCCACGGTTGGGAAGCCAAATTAACTTGAGGTATGCTGGCCTCACAGTTGAAGACAAATTAACTTGACGTGGGCTTGTCTAGGCCCCACAGTTGTGCGCCAAATTAACTTGACGCATGTACCGCCACTGTAAAAGACAGGGCGGCTTATACGGTCAAAGTTAATGCCCCTCCAGGCCCTGACTATTAGGTGCGTGGAGGGTAGGTTGCCGGTTTAGTAATAATGTTGGCTAAGACTGTGGTATTTGGAAGTACGAATATATATTGTCTCATATGTCTTTTCACAAATACACAATATCGGAACTTCTGAGGTGCGGTACTGTCATAGTGTGTCTACTCGAATGTACTGGGTGAATTACTTCGTGAGGGCGGGGGCTTCTGTGGCGGCGATTTGCATACTTAACTCAGCGGTGATTGCGAGTAGGCCGTCATCTGGGTTGGCGTTCCGTTGGTGCTGATTCTCCCTGGACTGCAGTTCGGACTCGTGGAGACGTCTTCTCGCGATCTCTTCCCTTGGCTCGGCGATCGTCAACGTACTGACCCGGACGATAGTAATCTACTGATCCCCCTTAAGGATGCGGCTGACGGATGTGGCCGGGTTCCGAGATCCCGGCCTTAGTAACTATTCTCTGACTTACTCTCTCGGCGCGGTAGAAATCGACTGAACCTGTGACGACCGATAATACTCACGACTGATTACTGACTGACCCCCTCCCATTCTTGGAAAGGGGTTTTTATACACGCCCGCCTGTAAGCCTACATTCTCGGCACGTGGCGCCCTGGGTGGGAAGGGGGTGAGGGGAGGGGTGAAGTGGTGAGCTTTGAACAAAGGATTCTACCACACGTGTCCTCGTTCTGAAGGAACTTGGCGGGCGGGGGGGGGGATAATACCTCGGCACAAATTACTGCGAGTCAGTATTCTTCTGCGATACGTACTTCTGCGTTCCGGCGAACTACGCCTGATAATTTTGGGTGATAACTCGAAAGCCCTGCACTCTCGACAGATCTGCTGGCGGGTTGGAGGCGTAGGTAGATGAAGGGGGTGTGGGGGGGGAGGCCTCCGCTTCAGCTTCACGTGTCTGGAGATTTTCCATGCCACGTGCCTATTCGAAGGCGACAGCAAAGTGCGCTAAAGGTTGAAGGGGGTGGGGTAAGGGGGTGAGGGAAGTGAGCCAAAGGCGTGCTGTAATCCTCAAAACTGTCACGCGACAACGCATTAGACGAAAAATATCCTGTTGCAGCTGTAACTCCCCATTTTAGTGTTAAAAAATATTAATTTCTTAGCACTTTATATAAAATATTTTGTGTAGAAACAAGAACATTAAAAAGCCTTCTTCAGTATTCTAACCGTTTCATTAAGTTTATCGGAAACCTAATATTTTAGAAGGGCTTACTTCATTTGAAATATTTAAGACATTTAAAGTTCGTTGAGCAGTTGTGACTCCCCTTTTTTAATAATGAAAAGTAATTTTATTTGAAATACAGACGTAAATATCGTTTCAAGAAAGAGTTTTGGGTACATCAGCTATAGTTAAAATGCTTTAAGTAATACGCTGACGTATAAAACCATTTTTTATGCTGTTCGCGGTAAACTGAGCACTTTTGAAAACCACGCTTAAGATTTATTTGTACGCGCGTTGTGAATTCTTCCACCATATGAAAAATTAACATTTCCATGGGCCTGATTACTTCACTTATGCGTCAATCAATTGGAACTATAAAATTGTTAGAAAAGTTAATATTTTACAATTTTGCTAATTCTCAATCTTATACGCACTAAAAAACAGGAAATCAAAAGAAATCACTTCGGTATTCACAAATGTTTACCGAACGATTTTATTTCAACGTTAAGACGAGGAACTATTTTCATCCCATCGTTGCCGACTTAACTGGGAGCTATCAAGTCAGTGTTTTCGTTAAAATATATGCAGGTATGAACGGTGACATTTCTCTAATGTTGATTTCAAACGTTATCAGTTAACTAATTCAATAGCAAAGATGAATTTTTTATGTTAATCGTTGCAATGAATAAAATGTTTGTTCGGAACTGTAAAAGTATCAGGGTAACATTCTGTGATACGTGCGTCGGGACTAATATAAATTTCAACAACTGTTTATTATATTGCGGAATAATCTCAAGAAAAAATCATGTCTTCCACGACGTGAGGTTCTTCACTTATTGGACCCTTATTTTCTACTTTGTACAGTTCCAACCATAAAATGTGGAGCGTCCTTTATATATACCAAAATGCCTGAAAGATTTAACCTTCAACAGCCTTAATTTTTTTTTAACGAACCTTACATTTATTTGTTTTCCTCTATAAATATATCCTTACAAACGGCTTGTTAGTGTAAGACTCCTATTCAAAATTGCTAAGCGCGTTGAGGCTATTGAACTTCGATGAACGTGTCATAAGATCCTTACCGCTATTTTGCTTGTTCACCTCGCACAAAAATAGCAGCTCCAAGCTAGTGAACCGAGAACTATATACCAAAAATTCAACAGCACCTAACGTTAATAAAACCACAAACTTGCAACATCTCTGTTCAAAAATGCGTGAAGATCATTCTGAGATACCTCTTCACATTAAGAACCAACTTAGTAATACAGATGTCTTTAGATATTAACTACTTGGATATGTTGAGTTCTGAACAAAAATAGCACGTAGTTGTATTTTGTGGTTTCGTTAGAATATCATTTTTAATGTTAGGCCGGTCGTACATAAAACAATAAATTACTTATATAACTAATGAGCGTATTTTCCTCAACATGGGTGAATTAATTTTTTAGTGGTTTCTTAAAAGCTGATTTGATAAGTAAGACTTGTTGTCTTGTTTAAAGCAATATCATTAGAGATGAAACCAGAAATACATACAACAGTAGTGAGACAATTATAAATATGCACGTGCCTTACCCGGCACTCGAACCAAGAAAGCCTCTTATCATAAGCTAATGTGCAGTTGACTGCATTACGGAGGTCGGCTTCGAGCATCAAATTCGAATTTAATAAGCCTAATGTATCGAATTATAGGGTTTACTAACCTAAAATATTTACATGGCTCTCATTTTGCAAATCAGTGACTGGGCCACTTAAAACACGTAAGTTTACGTGGCCTACCATAGCGCTACTTGTGCGAAGAATTTGGTGAAAATCGTATGATTGGTCCCTGAGATATTCCTTATTTTTCATGTGGTGATCTTTATAAATGGAAGACATAAAAGTTATGTATTCGCACATTCGATGATTGACTACTGCCAGTAAATGAAGTAAAGATAAAATCGATTACATTGTTTCGTCGATATAGCACACCAAGCTAAAATAATTTTTGGCCTCCATTCTGAAAATAAGTGTCTGTCACACATACATATATTTATATGGTATACCACAATACAACTGCTTCGCCAAATTTGGAAAGAATGGGTTAATTGATTCCCGATATTTTACATAAAAACTTATTTTTTATTGTGGGGCTAACTTATAGAAATGGTAGAGAAATGAGGCTCTGTATAGTCAAATTTGATGGTTGTAATTGATACAGTATGCATACAAATTTAAGTTGGAATTAATTTCGTTTTTAAAATATACTGAGCTAAAATATTTATAGAACCACCATTTTGAAAATAAGTGCCTGACCTACTTAAAACATAGCAGTTTACAACACCTGCTGCAGTGAAAATTTGGTAGGAATCTGTCAATTGTTTCCCGATATATTAAATAAAATTAATTTTATCATATGGCATATCTTACAAAATTGCGCACAAAATATGTTTTTAATAGTTGTAATATATACTTTCTATGTGGTCGCCATTTTGAAAACAAGTGTCTAACGTACTTAAAACATTATATATTACATAATCTGTCATAGAACTACATGTTTACCAAATTTGGTAGGAATCTGCCAGTTGTTTCTCGAGATATGACATAAAAATATATTAATGTTGCGCTATGTTAGAAAATTACGGATAGAAGATTCTACGTGTAGACACAGTTGATAGTTGAACTATCTACTGCGAGCGTACAAAGTTAAGTTAGAATTGATGAAATTGTTTCGACGAAATAACATTTTAAGCTAAGATTACTATATGGCTGCCATTTTCAAAATAAGGGTCAGGTATACCTGAAACATGCTGCGTTTTTGGCAAATTTGGTAAGAATCAGTCATTATCTACCGAGATATGAAATGAAAACTTTATTTATTATTGTAATGTTATCTTACAAAATGGCTGACAANCTAAGATTACTATATGGCTGCCATTTTCAAAATAAGGGTCAGGTATACCTGAAACATGCTGCGTTTTTGGCAAATTAGGTAAGAATCAGTCATTATCTACCGAGATATGAAATGAAAACTTTATTTATTTATGTAATGTTATCTTACAAAATGGCTGACAAAAGTGGCTATGTGTTATTATATATATTCTATCAGCATACAATATTTGGTCTAAGTTGGTTAAATAGTATAGTAGATATACGAATATACGCAAAATATTTGTATGGCCACCGTTTTGAATATAAGTACCTAGTCAAGTTCAATCACTTATGTTTACCTAACGTGTCATATTATTACTTACATGCCAAATTGGGTGAGAATTGCTATGGTACTTTTCGAGATATATTGTAAAATATTTACATTTTCATTTGGTGTTAACTTCCAAAATGACTGACTAACAACAATATCCATTTCAAAATTCAATACCTACACGATGCTCTGCTAGTATAAATAATTTGGTTTTAATAGATTGAATGAATCCCGAGATAAAACATATCACCCTAATATTAAAATGGCCGCCATTTTGAAAGTCAGTACCCGGATTGATCAAACACTATTAAAGTCAGGTGCCCTTACTATGTGCTATAATGTACCGAGTTTGGTGACATCCGGTTGACGCGTTCTAAAATTGAAAATTGGGAGACCCACATGAATACACACAGGCAGGAAAGTGATCTCATATATCTTTCTTTCCTTCGGAAAGTAGGCTAAAAAACTATGCAAACGGGCGGAATGCGGTTTAACTTATACCTACAAGTTTTATGCTGTTCAAAATATGCCGTATCACCTAAGCTATGTCCGGCAATAATTGCTTTTTTGTCGATTTCTTAATTTTTATATTCTAACTATTTTATAGCCTTTTACAGCTGTGGTACAAAATAAAACGTCATAATAAAAGCTGTGAAGGTTATGTGACTATATATGTAATCGTACAGGGCGTTGCGCCACCTTCGTTTGTAGCTAGATTCACACAAACACACAGGGCCGNATGCCGTATCACCTAAGCTATGTCCGGCAATAATTGCTTTTTTGTCGATTTCTTAATTTTTATATTCTAACTATTCTATAGCCTTTTACAGCTGTGGTACAAAATAAAACGTCATAATAAAAGCTGTGAAGGTTATGTGACTATATATGTAATCGTACAGGGCGTAGCGCCACCTTCGTTTGTAGCTAGATTCACACAAACACACAGGGCCGAAACTTTAAAATAATATACACTAATTATAAACTTGCCTGACATACTTTGGTAAAGGAAATAATATGGGGCTATGTCCGTAAATAAAGGATTCTGTTAAATTTTTCTATCGCCTGTGATTCCCATTATGCGCACCTATGCACTAGTAGAAAGGGTGTTTCCCAAAACCATTATAGGTAATAAATTGCACCGTCATCGAAACGGCACTGCTTTCCTCTGGTCTTCTTTCATGGCAGGGAAAAGAATTTACCTCCTCACGAACGCATAATCAATTATGTGAAATAAACAACGTATCCTTGCTTAAAATGCTCTGAAATGTATATTATATAACAGCCTTCCATTGGCGTTCAGAGATTCATATACAGCGCTCCCTACAATATATTTAACAAGCGACATCTTTATGTTTGCTGAATTGGAATTTTTATTTGACGTGCGGAAGTTTGAAAGAGACAATCAGTCTTCACACGAATTTATCGTTCTGACTGGCCTGAATACACTTATGTAGCGGAAAGTGCACAATTTACTAGAATCTGTTGGCTGAGGTCGTTTATTTTGTGCAACATTTTCGTCACAGTCTACACATAATGTATAAAGGAACTGACGTCATACATACATATATGGTATTATTCGAACTGAGTACGGCGTACGGGCAAAGATATAGTTGTAAAAATATCTCAACTGATGCATTTAAGACGTATTTATTTAAGAGTAATCGCACTCACAAATATATAAGTTTATAAGAAAATACTGTTAAAGATACCAACAATTTACTTTGGGGAAATAATCAAACATGTGGCTTCGGCATGAGTGTAAGGAATTAGAAGCCGCCAAATACTTCAGAAGCGAAACGATCAGCATATAATCTGATCATACAGGAGGCAACAATTTCTGGATCCATGTGCTTTTTAATGCGCTCAAAAAACACATCGTACATTGTCAAATATCACTCTACCAGTTTCTGTTGTAAAGTCCTTTTATTANTTTAATGCGCTCAAAAAACACATCGTACATTGTCAAATATCACTCTACCAGTTTCTGTTGTAAAGTCCTTTTATTACGACAGGTTTTAGAAATTGCTCTGTACTATAGATCGCATTTCAACGCCAATTAATTTTTAAACTGAATTCGATGATGACTTATGGCCAATGTAAGATTTTATTGCTTTTAAAGTTCCAGTGAAAATAAAATTTTAATATCGACTACTTTTCGCATGCTCTAAACACAATTTTTTTCNTTTAATGCGCTCAAAAAACACATCGTACATTGTCAAATATCACTCTACCAGTTTCTGTTGTAAAGTCCTTTTATTGCGACAGGTTTTAGAAATTGCTCTGTACTATAGATCGAATTTCAACGCCAATTAATTTTTAAACTGAATTCGATGATGACTTATGGCCAATGTAAGATTTAATTGCTTTTAAAGTTCCAGTGAAAATAAAATTTTAATATCGACTACTTTTCGCATGCTCTAAACACAATTTTTTTCNATTGCTTTTAAAGTTCCAGTGAAAATAAAATTTTAATATCGACTACTTTTCGCATGCTCTAAACACAATTTTTTTCATTACCAACAACCAAACTATTAACTTATTACATTTATTGCCAGTTACGTTAGGGAAATTTAGTTTCAAACATAATGATTTAAAAAATTTTCAAGAAATAAAAACGTTATTGTTTCACATTGGGAGAAAAAGGCTCTTCGTTCACATTTAATATGTATTATTTTTCGTTACCATTAAGATGAATCAAATTACAAACTTGCCCTCATATATGTGAATGTATATGTATATATAGTTAGCAAAGTTATTTGTGTGTTCGTCTGCCATTTCCGTAGGCTCCCCTTTTCAAATCCGCCACGCACTCTGTAGCGATATTTTTAGCCAAGGTACAATTTGTCCTACCCTCACGGGAGTACTTCAAATCCGACAGCCACCAATTATGTTGCTGCTCTTCATTTTCGATTGTTCCACGTGTGCTTCTCGCCCACATCCATTATTTTTTTTTACATGGCGTAAATTCCTTTCCAAACATCAATGTGCCGCAATTGACCTGCTGAGTACACGAAAACAAAATTTAAAACTCTCTTTTGCGAGGGTGGGGTCTAACCTAGAAGTTAGGGCAGAAGTAGACTTGTCTGTTTCTGGCGAAGCGCCATGTCGTTTGCTATGTTTCTCTTGGAATCCAAAAAATACTTCGTCAAGTGGCAACGTTTTATGATGCATTCTGATAATTTNCGTTTGCTATGTTTCTCTTGGAATCCAAAAAATACTTCGTCAAGTGGCAACGTTTTATGATGCATTCTGATAATTTAATATTCTGAAAAAAATAGTTTGAAAATTGACGTTTACCTATTCATATATCTGCGCTTCTCTGAAAAAATATACTAAGAAATTTTTGTGACTTACGTAAAATGTTGAGTTTCTAATTTTCAGATAATTTAATGGTCTTATTTGTTAATTTATCTCCACTCATAAAAACTTACGTACAGTAAATTTGGTCACAAAGTATTTCTTTANGTTTGCTATGTTTCTCTTGGAATCCAAAAAATACTTCGTCAAGTGGCAACGTTTTATGATGCATTCTGATAATTTCATATTCTGAAAAAAAAATAGTTTGAAAATTGACGTTTACCTATTCATATATCTGCGCTTCTCTGAAAAAATATACTAAGAAATTTTTGTGACTTACGTAAAATGTTGAGTTTCTAATTTTCAGATAATTGAATGGTCTTATTTGTTAATTTATCTCCACTCATAAAAACTTACGTACAGTAAATTTGGTCACAAAGTATTTCTTTANAATGGTCTTATTTGTTAATTTATCTCCACTCATAAAAACTTACGTACAGTAAATTTGGTCACAAAGTATTTCTTTAATAGAATGAAGAGTCTATCGTAAAATAGCCTATTTAAGCTTTCGTTAACCGACAAACAAAGCCACCCAGGAATAATAATACTTGTATGATAGACTAAAGCCACCAGGCGTATGAATGCAAGTAGAGGGAATGTCCATTCATTCTTATGACTTAGCGGTACCAGCGTCCGAGATATACGTGTATACTCAGAATATGCGCTTCATTTTCAAAACACTGGACACGAGACGCGAAAGTTAATGCAGTTCAAAGACATTCGATTATGTGAAGGAATAAAACGCTAACACTCTACAAACAATGAGTCAAATTATTATTCCTTTTTTATCGTTAATCGCGTTTGGCAAGCACGATGATAAGTAGAATATCGAGGTAATTGAACGAAAATATTAAGCATAGAGATTTTATTTACGGAAGGTACGCGTGTAACATGCTTTTCAGCGTTTAACTGAGTGATGGATACTAATGCGTCACTCGCAATTCTGAATGTTATCAATACCCCGTAAAAGCGTTCGAGGGAGTTTTTTTGTGACTTTCCTTCTCGTGAAGTTAGTTTTTTTTTTTTTTTAATAAAACCCGTTGATTTTGAGAAATATTTGGTAGTTCATACGAAAATTAAGCACGTCGTAGTATCGTTTAATTATTAATTTGTTCGAGAGATTAAAAAAAAAAAAANGTAGTTCATACGAAAATTAAGCACGTCGTAGTATCGTTTAATTATTAATTTGTTCGAGAGATTAAAAAAAAAAAAAATGTTTTTGCCCTGCATATAGTGAGAATTTATTTGGAGAGTTTATTTGGCGCGGCACACGCACATACACTATTTTATACAAATGCAAATACACACACACGTACTTACTCACAAACAATTTGGCGACGTTCGAATGANCACATACACTATTTTATACAAATGCAAATACACACACACGTACTTACTCACAAACAATTTGGCGACGTTCGAATGACAGGCGATATAAGCCCCCTCGTGGCCATTGAGCCCAACCATGTTGCGGGACTGCCTATCCACTGAGCGTGCAGGCGCAAACTGTCGGGCGAGAAAGAGGCAATATGGGCAGCTTCCCATTGGTCATAACTGTTTTAGCTTGTATGAATGCCACTTGCATTTGCCAAATTGAGTAGACTTGGGGAAAGTTAATATANTGGTCATAACTGTTTTAGCTTGTATGAATGCCACTTGCATTTGCCAAATTGAGTAGACTTGGGGAAAGTTAATATATTTTGAACGTTGGACTACAATGCGTAAAATCCACTTTGAAATCATAATTTCGAAGGCGGATAAAATAAAAAAATTACTCAATATACAGCTATTTTGACTTAAATTATATATATATGTAAAAAAAATAAAAAAGTAGAAAATTTTTGAATAAGAATTTCACGAGAGCGTGGGAATACTGCACCTCGCTTCTTTCCTGAAACAAAGATNTGGTCATAACTGTTTTAGCTTGTATGAATGCCACTTGCATTTGCCAAATTGAGTAGACTTGGGGAAAGTTAATATTTTTTGAACGTTGGACTACAATGCGTAAAATCCACTTTGAAATCATAATTTCGAAGGCGGATAAAATAAAAAAATTACTCAATATACAGCTATTTTGACTTAAATTATATATATATGTAAAAAAAAAAATAAGTAGAAAATTTTTGAATAAGAATTTCACGAGAGCGTGGGAATACTGCACCTCGCTTCTTTCCTGAAACAAAGATGGTTGCCTCTTAAACGGGGCCGAAAATTCTTGAATTCCTGATGCGATGTGGTAGTGCATGGCTGCGTCGAATCTTTCAAAATAAATGTTGTAGCTGTTTAGCAAGGCAGGCGTTGTGTGTGCTCCTAATCATTCCCTGGTACTTAAAGTAATTTTCATAATTTTCGAGTACAAAATTTTATGTGGGTGGGTTCGATAATATTTTAACAAGTTATTAAATTTTGTGACAAGGTTAATGTTTTAAAATGCCGTTTTTTACGCTATTTCCTAAATGAAAACCGTTCATGTGTACCACACTACGACCATAGAATAGATTTGCAAACACCGTATAGCACCGTATAACATCGTAAATATCATCTATTTTACTTAAAAAAAGGGACATTTACATAACTTAACCTAGCCTCTTTAAAAACTTTTGTGGATAACACAACCGGCCTTACGTTATGGCTCGCGCCAAATGGTCACAAGTTTCTTTTTTTATTCCGAGATTAATAAATTATTATTTATGGTCCAGAAAAGACATAACACTTCATACAGTATGTGTGTATATGTATATATATATAATATGAAACAATATATATATTATAAGAAATTATCCATCAAAATACCTTTCAAACGGCGAATAAAGGGAATGCTATCCCCTCTGCCCTCAGTATGCAAAATAGTTTCCTCACTCCATTATAGAAATAATATTTTAAACCACATGCAAAAAAAATGTTGATATTAGTAATTTTAACGTATCAATTCCATGTGCATTTATTACTCCGACTATGAGGTACCGTCATAAATTCTTTAGTATATTCACATTATTTTATATATAGTAATTTGTATGTATTTTGCACGAAAATTTAACAGAGAATAAATTTAAGTACACTAAACCAGGGTTAGATTGAACCTTCTAGGGTTACTTTGAACAACTGTTTTTTTTTTTTTTTTTTGTAGAAAATGCAAATATTACCTGGGAAGATGATATTCAGAATTTATTATGCACAGCTACAGTCCACTGTTCATTTGTCAAATTGCACCAAAACAAAAATTTCGAGTATTTTAAAGCTATCCCGATAGGTAATGTAAACCGGGTTTACGGTATGTGCGTGGAGATTATTTTGCATAAACTAACCAAGACAAGCGGATGATCTTACGACTGAACATTTTGGATTACCCAATAAGTGCAACTAGCTGTGCCAATAATACGTAAGGTAAACTAACTTTAAAAAATGGGTCATATTTCAGGAAGAAGCTACCGTCTGTTAAGCTTTCCTTTGTCGCATGAGGGCGTCTTAAGTTCGATTGCGGCCACCCGCAGTTTGGAGTAATGGCTTCTATGTGGTTTCCTTCCTGACTTCTTGGGTGAAATTTCTGTACACATCCTTCCTACAGCAGTTCCCCCTCACTCACCCATCACGCAAAGGCGTGAACACAAATAACTACATTCTTACAGCATGCGTATAAAAACAACAACATTTCTTATTTGTGTCACTTATAGAACAAAGCGTGATGTGTTATATAAACAGCTAGTATATTTTGGTTGCAGTGTATCTCTTTTCATTTGCAAAAACCTTAAGTACTTAATCGAAGTGTTTGCGTACTTCAGTCAGGATCAAAGCAACAAATGGGTATTTAAGTTATGAAATTTAAAAATACAAACGGAATAATCACGTATATTTGGTTTCGGAAATGCAGTCCAGTCTAGTTATCTGCATTATCACACGATCAGCCAAATATAGCATGACATAAACAAAATTTTCATAACGTATTTAAACTATTTTATTTTCGTCTATCAGACGATCTATCAAACAATTATAACCTTCAAACCCGTAACTGGTTACGATTATGTAAACTGTTGTTATCTATTTGATATAATTATTATAAAGATTAGTTATTTTGTGCAGTCTGAATATAAGGCCCACAAAAAAAGGATTGTTTCCTGAAAAATTTAGTGTAAAACATGCATTTAATTTCACATATATAATATTACATATAATCCAACAATGCAGAGCGGCTGTGAATAATACTTTTTTCTGTTTAATTCAATTATGTTAATTTGAGTGGTGTTTAGAAATAGAAAACAACTTTTTGGAAATTGATCCACAGTTTACTTTGTGAAGTAATTGCGCGATGATTTTAGTTTACGACAAACACATATGAAAATCATGAAATATGATTCGAGAAGTTATTAATACACGACATATATTCGAGTCAGTAAAAAAAACACTGAGGTCACAGAAACGAAACACGAAGGAGAGTGGATAATAAAAGTTCGACTCACCTCGTGGAGTGAAATTTGTCGGTGTTGGATCAGTTGGTGGAGCCCCGGGGCAGAAGTGCACCTACTTCATCTGGCTGCCAGCAGCAGTCTACGTCGCGCACATGCAGGCCGGAGCGCGCCTCTCAGCAGGCAGGAGCCGGCGGTGTCGACTTCCTTCCCCGGCGAGCTCCACCACCTCATAGAGCGCCGTTCCCGCCCCGACCACTATATAACAGTGTGTCCGAAACCTCCCCTACTTCCCCTCCCGCCGTCACACGCCCACCCCTCCGCCGCCGCGCTCTACGCTTCCCCCACCATTCCACTATACGAAGCACACTTCCCCCGAGACTCGGCGAGATGTTTCGCCCGCTTTGTGGCGGTGTGGACGCTGCGGCGTCTGCATCCAATTAGCGCCTGCTGAGGACGCATGCTCAGAGAGTGCCACCACCTGCCGGTATCCCTCCGCCGGAGTATTTTTGTAGTCTATTCGCAGTTTCTTCACACTTTTTTTAATCGAACCTTTGAAAAAAACACCACTTGCATTGCGTGCTCGGCTGTTTCCTTAATATATAATGTATCACAAGCGTTTTATACTTGTGTAAACATAAAAGTATCCTGTTTTTGAATAAATTAAACTTTTACTTACATTTTAGCCAAAAATTATATTTGATTTAAAATCAATATGAATAAAAACAGGGAGAAAATATGTGTGTTCGTAATAGCTACTAATAAATAGCTCGTATACAGAATATTATTACATTGAGTGCGCACGAATGCAGTGCGTTGTCCCTTTGGCGTAATTTTCTAGACCCGTTTAAGCTTTCTTTGCATGTGGTGGATGAATATTATGGAAGTAGAACTTTAGCAGGGTTTCAGAAACGTTGGAAGTAACCGTGAACGGACTATAACTGATATTTTCATAACCGATGAATAGCTTGCTGGGTTGTCGCGACCATCCGGTATCAATAGGCGAATACAGATGGAAGGTAACCTGCACGCATCCTACCCCATTGCGGCTCATGCGTTTGACAATTTTATGTGATAATGGGTAAAAAGACGTAAAGGCGGATTCTTTTTTTTAGTAAAGTTATAATTCAAGGAATTGTACGTTTTTGTTAATTTTTCGATTGGTCCCCGCATTATTTGAAATATCCTAGAGAACACGGGGCCAATAACAAAACGCAACAAAGTGCAGGCCCAACCATCCATCCACACTGAGAATAAGCAATCAATTAACACTTGACAGCTGCATGATTGTACATAACTAAGGTTTAGGCTATTGTTCGCAGGTTGGGAAACTCCATGCTTTTATTTTGGCAAATAAAAGGTTTCGCCGCCAGGGTGCAATGATGTCGCATATGTACTGGACTTTTTCAGTTTTGTATGTAACTAATGGGATAATTGCAGTATTCATAAAATATATATAATTGTATAAAATCTTCCTGTGTATATTGTGTTAGAACCTACGTAAAGAATAAACTTTGTTCTTCGCAGTAAAGTGGAAACATAACGAAACATTTTCACATGTTATTTGACATTTTGCCGTAAACTTTATTTAGTAAAACTTTGGCTTACACTATTACTTTATATAAATATAACAACTAAATAAAATATTTTTTTAATTGTTAAAATGGTTTTTAGTTCTTTCTTGTCCACTTTTATTAAGGGGGAGGAGAAAATACAAAGTTCCTTTTGATGACAGCTTTCGCACGTAAATTCGTAACATTTTTCCATTTAAACAAACTTTCTTATTTACGATCAATGCCAAAGAAATTTGTAATTTCTTTACTATTTTCTCTTGTAAATACCACTGGAGGGCGTGAATAANTTTACGATCAATGCCAAAGAAATTTGTAATTTCTTTACTATTTTCTCTTGTAAATACCACTGGAGGGCGTGAATAATAGTTACGAAATATAGTTAATGCTGGAAATTTCAGCTGAGGCAAGTATATATCACAATTCGAGCCAAACACCAACTTTTACACACAAATAAATAGAATTTCTCCAATTACCGCCAGTTTTAAAGTGACTTCTCTGGAACACCAGCGTACCTTGCGGTAGAAAGTCTGCTTATTATATGCCAAACTCTCTCATGATAAATCTCGTTTTGTTCCTAACCTAAGTAAAATAAACCTTAACATATGACTGTAAAGTGTATCGACGACAGCATCCGAGAAGTTTTCAGGTTTCTAATAACGCGGAGATATAACACGTTTTTGACGAGTATGCGGAGTACTTAAAAAAAACACTTTCTCCGAGCTATTGTTTTCCGTACTTCAAATGGAATAAACATGGGACCAACAATGAAGAAATTATGTTTCGCTAAACTGTCCCAGTCGCGTTTGTCGAAATTTTAGTACTTGAGAAGTTTTCTAACTAAACTTCGAGAGTAAGTAAAATGAGTAAGTAAAATGTGTTTTTTCTACTCTTCAGTTTGCCGATCTAAAGTAAGATTAGCGGAAAAATTTTCTTTGTTCTTGTTTTATTCAAAAGTGTAACACATTTTAATTTCAAGTATATGCCTATGTAAAGAAATTGATTCTTATTTAATGTACAATATACATCTCCCCCAAAAGAGCCGATTAAACATTGTTTCATTTCGAATTATAGTATCGATTTACTGCTTACCCATTCATCACAAATTTATGTGTGCCATTTAGATTACAATTAAATATCCCAAAGATCTGATTCAGCATCTTGAAACAGAGAGCAGCCTTATCACTCTTACATTTTCCTGTTAAAATCACTTACACTTTCTCACACATGCTTATTTTTTAAGAAATAGTACTTTTTTAACATTCTTGTTTCCATGTAATTTGGCGTTTGAGTTACTCATTTCGCCACTAGATCTTTCCTAAAAAATGGATATTCACGTTTACACTTTGACGAACCATTTTCTATACTGCGAGGAAGGAGCAACTCGGTGACATGAAAAAATATTCTAACGAGTTTGAACTCAACTTTCGCGAGTACATGTGGATAATTTAAAAATGTTTCTATTTATATCTACCCTAAGTCATTTCTAGCTTTGAGTTTTTATGTCTGGTCATAAATTTTCATTACGAAGATTTGTAAGAAACACCGAATATGGAATGGATACTGCCACCTTAGGAAGTTGCAGGCCTTAACATATTGCTGAGAGCATTCTGTATTTCCTCTTAATAAATATGCACAAATTACAGTAGGTGTACTGTTTGATGGTATCATTCTCAAAATTATTAATTTTGTAGTCCTTTCAAAACCACATTAATTAATAGCCATAAGAGTTGGAAATAATAGATTTTTTTCGTGCTTATTGTACTCAATCCGACACAAGACATGTTGAGTTATCACAGCCAATAAGCGGTAGGCTCTGTGTTTGGCTATTTTAATATGAATTATTCATAACCTACGGCAATAGCACGGTTTACGTATCAGTTATCCACAGGGAATATCTTTGGTCATTGCTGTGTGCACTGTGTCTAAATGCTTTAGGAGAAAAGCATTTTATTTCCAACTGTGTAATTTCTAATGGCGTTTTACAAAATATAAATTAGAATTTCACATCAAAATATTACGTACATTTTAAGTGAAATGTTGCTTGTTGCTAGAATTGGTAGCTGAATATGTCAAATAAACTTTTGTAGTGTAGCATAAATCAAAGGAAAATAAAATCAACTCTCAGTAAACGAAACTTCCATCCACCCTATTTAAATACCACAGAGATAATGCTGTTTTTAATTTGAGGTATGGTTTAACATAAGTGCTAATTAAAACACAAGAAGTCGCTTGGATCTACAGATTATTCGTACATATGGCTACAGTCGTCACTTACATATAAAAATTAATAAATACGTAAATAAAATCATGCCATTTCTGTTCGATCAAAAAGGGAAGAAAATTTATGAAGAAAATATGGACTCCAGATCATAAACTTTATTTTAATAGCCTTTGAGCAATGACAGTATCTGCTTGTCAGCACCACCTCAAAAATAAGCCATGAGCTATTTTACTAAAATAAGTAATTGTAAGCGTTTCCTTTGAGATGTGTTAAGGTAATTACTGGTGTAGAAAATGAGCTTTAAAGGTGAATTTTTGGCATCCATTGAAAATTAATCTACGCTTAATTCACTTTTTTTTATGTTGTTCCAGCAAGACATGAAGAATATCAACATTCTGCTATAGAGAAAAATAAACAATGTAGCAAGTCTGACGGAATACTTTGTCGTAATAAAAGCAAGAAACAAGGTTTCATCTCACCTTGTTCTGGTCAAAGATTTCTCACGTATGTTCACTACTCTAGGTCAGATCGCAACATGATACATNTCACCTTGTTCTGGTCAAAGATTTCTCACGTATGTTCACTACTCTAGGTCAGATCGCAACATGATACATGCCGCTCAATGCCGGAGAGCGATGCGAAGCAGTTACGCTCTCCCTCCTGTATGAAAAAAGGAGGGAAGTTGTTTCTTCTTCATGATTCCTTCAAAGGAAATGTTAGTAAAACAACATTTCAATTTGACGTGTCACGCTGTTCACAAACAACGCTGCAAATATCAAGATTCCGGCATGGTCCGGGATTGTTTGTGCAAGCTCTTGAGAGGCGGATATGACGTCTGAATTCACGTCTGTGTTAAATATGCTGTCGTCGTTCAAACAACCGCTCGCAGTTCACGTCACTTGCCAACAGAGAACGCATGCAGTATCATTTCGTACGGTGACTTCACATATTTTGTATAAATGTAGATCTTTCACTATTTGATGTTGTTGTTCATGTTGCGAATATGATTGCTAAGCGTTGCATTTTATTTATCTATATATAACATTTTTTTTTTTAACTGTTTTGGTGTTTTGTTTCTATTATTCTGTATTTTGCGCACATCACTGAGATGATAATTACCAACCTAGCGTATCGGGGTATGAGGTTGTCTATCGACCAAACCGTATCCAGAATATTGTTGTTTTATCTCAAGCTTTTTCTGATATTTTTAATTAAATGCATTATCAAAATCCATCTTCATGTGCGCGTACCTCCTTTAATACGCAATTTTGTCCACATTCTTAAATGTGTACCCNTTTACGATCAATGCCAAAGAAATTTGTAATTTCTTTACTATTTTCTCTTGTAAATACCACTGGAGGGCGTGAATAGTAGTTACGAAATATAGTTAATGCTGGAAATTTCAGCTGAGGCAAATATATATCACAATTCGAGCCAAACACCAACTTTTACACACAAATAAATAGAATTTCTCCAATTACCGCCAGTTTTAAAGCAACGTCTCTGGAACACCAGCGTACCTTGCGGTAGAAAGTCTTCTTATTATATGCCAAACTCTCTCATGATAAATCTCGTTTTTTTCCTAACCTAAGTAAAATAAACCTTAACATATGACTGTAAAGTGTATCGACGACAGCATCCGAGAATTTTTCAGGTTTCTAATAACGCGGAGATATAACACGTTTTTGACGAGTATGCGGAGTACTTAAAAAAAACACTTTCTCCGAGCTATTGTTTTCCGTACTTCAAATGGAATAAACATGGGACCAACAATGAAGAAATTATGTTTCGCTAAACTGTCCCAGTCGCGTTTGTCGAAATTTTAGTACTTGAGAAGTTTTCTAACTAAACTTCGAGAGTAAGCAAAATGAGTAAGTAAAATGTGTTTTTTCTACTCTTCAGTTTGCCGATCTAAAGTAAGATTAGCGGAAAATTTTTCTTTGTTCTTGTTTTATTCAAAAGTGTAACACATTTTAATTTCAAGTATATGCTTATGTAAAGAAATTGATTCTTATTTAATGTACAATATATATCTCCCCCAAAAGAGCCGATTAAACATTGTTTCATTTCAAATTATAGTATCGATTTACTGCTTACCCATTCATCACAAATTTATGTGTGCCATTTAGATTACAATTAAATATCCCNCGATTTACTGCTTACCCATTCATCACAAATTTATGTGTGCCATTTAGATTACAATTAAATATCCCAAAGATCTGAGTCAGCATCTTGAAACAGAGAGCAGCCTTATCACTCTTACATTTTCCTGTTAAAATCACTTACACATTCACACACATGTTTATTTTTTAAGAAATAGTACTTTTATAACATTCTTGTTTCCATGTAATTTGGCGTTTGAGTTACTCATTTCGCCACTAGATCTTTCCTAAAAAATGGATATTCACGTTTACACTTTGACGAACCATTTTCTATACTGCGAAGAAGGAGCAACTCGGTAACATGAAAAAATATTCAAACGAGTTTGAACTCAACTTTCGCGAGTACATGTGGATAATTTAAAAATGTTTCTATTTATATCTACCCTAAGTCATCTCTAGCTTTGAGTTTTTATGTCTGGTCATAAATTTTCATTACGAATATTTGTAAGAAACATATTCGGTGTTTCTTACAAATATTCTTAAAAAATAAACATGTGTGTGAATGTGTAAGTGATTTTAACAGGAAAATGTAAGAGTGATAAGGCTGCTCTCTGTTGCATTCTGTATTTCCTCTTAATAAATATGCACAAATTACAGTAGGTGTACTGTTTGATGGTGTCATTCTCAAAATTATTAATTTTGTAGTCCTTTCAAAACCACATTAATTAATAGCCATAAGAGTTGGAAATAATAGATTTTTTTTGTGCTTATTGTACTCAATCCGACACAAGACATGTTGAGTTATCACAGCCAATAAGCGGTAGGCTCTGTGTTTGGTTATTTTAATATGAATTATTCATAACCTACGGCAATAGCACGGTTTACGTATCAGTTATCCACAGGGAATATCTTTGGTCATTGCTGTGTGCACTGTGTCTAAATGCTTTAGGAGAAAAGCATTTTTTTTCCAACTGTGTAATTTCTAATGGCGTTTTACAAAATATAAATTAGAATTTGACATCAAAATATTACGTACATTTTAAGTGAAATGTTGCTTGTTGCTAGAATTGGTAGCTGAATATGTCAAATAAACTTTTGTAGTGTAGCATAAATCAAAGGAAAATAAAATCAACTCTCAGTAAACGAAACTTCCATCCACCCTATTTAAATACCACAGAGATAATGCTGTTTTTAATTTGAGGTATGGTTTAACATAAGTGCTAATTAAAACACAAGAAGTCGCTTGGATCTACAGATTATTCGTACATATGGCTACAGTCGTCACTTACATATAAAAATTAATAAATACGTAAATAAAATCATGCCATTTCTGTTCGATCAAAAAGGGAAGAAAATTTATGAAGAAAATATGGACTCCAGATCATAAACTTTATTTTAATAGCCTTTGAGCAATGACAGTATCTGCTTGTCAGCACCACCTCAAAAATAAGCCATGAGCTATTTTACTAAAATAAGTAATTGTAAGCGTTTCCTTTGAGATGTGTTAAGGTAATTACTGGTGTAGAAAATGAGCTTTAAAGGTGAATTTTTGGCATCCATTGAAAATTAATCTACGCTTAAGTCACATTTTTTTATGTTGTTCCAGCAAGACATGAAGAATATCAACATTCTGCTATAGAGAAAAATAAACAATGTCGCAAGTCTGACGGAATACTTCGTTGTAATAAAAGCAAGAAACAAGATTTCATCTCACCTTGTTCTGGTCAAAGATTTCTCACGTATGTTCACTACTCTAGGTCAGATCGCAACATGATACATGCCGCTGAATGCCGGAGAGCGATGCGAAGCAGTTACGCTCTCCCTCCTGTATGAAAAAAGGAGGGAAGTTGTTTCTTTTTCATGATTCCTTCAAAGGAAATGTTAGTAAAACAACATTTCAATTTGAGGTGTCACGCTGTTCACAAACAACGCTGCAAATATCAAGATTCCGGCATGGTCCGGGATTGTTTGTGCAAGCTCTTGAGAGGCGGATATGACGTCTGAATTCACGTCTGTGTTAAATATGCTGTCGTCGTTCAAACAACCGCTCGCAGTTCACGTCACTTGCCAACAGAGAACGCATGCAGTATCATTTCGTACGGTGACTTCACATATTTTGTATAAATGTAGATCTTTCACTATTTGATGTTGTTGTTCATGTTGCGAATATGATTGCTAAGCGTTGCATTTTATTTATCTATATATAACATTTTTTTTTTTAACTGTTTTGGTGTTTTGTTTCTATTATTCTGTATTTTGCGCACATCACTGAGATGATAATTACCAACCTAGCGTATCGGGGTATGAGGTTGTCTATCGACCNAACTGTTTTGGTGTTCTGTTTCTATTATTCTGTATTTTGCGCACATCACTGAGATGATAATTACCAACCTAGCGTATCGGGGTATGAGGTTGTCTATCGACCAAACCGTACCCAGAATATTGTTGTTTTATCTCAAGCTGTTTCTGATATTTTTAATTAAATCCATTATCAAAATCCATCTTCATGTGCGCGTACCTCCTTTAATACGCAATTTTGTCCACATTCTTAAATGTGTACCCTAGCTTATTTTGCATAACATATCCCGCCACTAAGTTTTTTGGTCGAATTCACACTCAGCCTGTATGTATTTTGGGGAAAGAAATCCGCAACCGCAATTCCACTAATCTCGGCGGAAGTTAGGCTCGAACTATCGTCCTTCACAGTCATACGGCAGTGCGTTGTACATTACACCACAAAGATTACATATTCACTGCTATGTTTTGATTATAAACTATATAAAATATTGTTAGTAGCGTGTTTTAGTACACGTAATAGGGCAACACTTATGAATAAAACTCATCTATACATATTATAAAACTCAACGTCTCTCTGTCTGTCTGTTAGTGCGCTGATCACTCGAGAACCACTTATCCGATTTACATGTTTTTTTTTTATTCATAGCTATGTTCTCTGGCCAGGTTTAAGTATATATTTTGTTACGTAGAGTAACATAAGGAATAAGCAGTGACGATTATTGTGAATCAAGTCGGAAAAAAGTTTGCCGCCAGCGCGCTCTCTTGCAATACGCTGTCTAAACCGTTAAAGATGTAACAATATCATGTAGTAAAGAATTGTGTAGAATAAAAACAACTAAAACAACTCCGCGATAGCATATATCTATCTATAACAGAGAAATACTAATAAGCGTTTTTACCATTTAATTTACAAGCAACATTCAATGACGAAGTTTTTCACCTTGCACTCATTGAAATTTACAAGCAAGTGCAGACATTGTCAGGAAAAAAGTATAAAAAGCATGGGCCTAACAATACCAGATAACATAGTAGATTGAAACCGTTAACAATGGCTACATCAGGGAAACTTCATATAATATATTAGAATTGCACACCATCGCAACGCTTATTAGTATGCATGCATACAGTTAAGTTGGTAACGACAGAGGGAAAGTAGTTCCGTGTTTTTACTTTGAATTAAAACTGTTAGATGAGCGTTTGTGAATAATGAAACTATTTGTTTTGATATCTGTTTTTTATGAGTGTAAAATTACCGAATTTGTAAAATTTTTACTTTTCTAACAATTTAACAGCTTCACTTGACCGACGCATGATTAAATTTGTGAAGTCCACAGAAATGTTTATTTTACACAAGGTGGAAAAATATACAATCTGCATACAAGTAGATCTTAAGCGGGGCTTTCAAATGTGCTCAGTTTACCATNGCGACAGAGGGAAAGTAGTTCCGTGTTTTTACTTTGAATTAAAACTGTTAGATGAGCGTTTGTGAATAATGAAACTATTTGTTTTGATATCTGTTTTTTATGAGTGTAAAATTACCGAATTTGTAAAATTTTTACTTTTCTAACAATTTAACAGTTTCACTTGACCGACGCATGATTAAATTTGTGAAGTCCACAGAAATGTTTATTTTACACAAGGTGGAAAAATATACAATCTGCATACAAGTAGATCTTAAGCGGGGCTTTCAAATGTGCTCAGTTTACCATAAACAGCCTATAGAGGCAGTGATATTTTTCAAAACTTGATTTCAAAAGTGCTCAATTAACTGTGAAAAGTCTATAAGTAGAAAAGTTAAGTAACATGACTAAAAAAATTAACCTTATTGGTTAATTACTTATGATGGCATTCCTTCCTAGTCCTGTTGATTAAAAGCTATCAGGTATAGAACATAAAAATCACTTTATAAAATAATGAAAATCTTTTACTGACCAAATTGTCCAGAGCTTAGTTTCGTGTCTGTTTTGCATTTTTAAGCCTATTATTGCAGCCTTTTTACCTTTAAAATAGTCGAGTCACGGTTTATTCACAAGTTTTGAATCAAACCTTTCAAAAATAACCCATTTATGACGTATTTGGTTGTTTCGTAAATATATCGAGTATCGCAAGCGTTTTATGCTTCTCTTAACATAAAAAAATCTTATTTGTGGTTGAATAGAACTTTTACTTATATTTCATCTACAATTATGACATTTCAATTATAATTAACATGAACTAAAACAGAGAGAAAATGCGTGTGTTGTAATGCCTAGTAATACACAGTTCTCATGCTAAATATCATTATACTCAGTCGTGTAATTTTCTCGTTTAAGCATTGTTTGCACGAGGCTGAGGAATTGCCTGAAAGTAGAACTTTAGCAGGAGTTCGGAAAAGTTGAAAGTGATCATTAATGGACTATGAAGGTCAACGTAACAAATGCATGAGTAAATGGAGATCAACATCCCCGCCAGCTGTGAAGCGAGGAACTTTGTGGTCGTCAGGCATGTCAGTTTTTTTTTTGTTCGTATTTCCCATGTGACGTTAGCTTGTGTACGCAACTACTTAAGATAGACACTGCTCATGTAAAAGTTTAACACCTCTCTCACTTTGGTCCGACACTGATGCAAGCAACTCCAGAATAGCAACCAAAAAATTGTAACTTTTATACGTCAGCAGCATTGTGAATTCGAATAACGAAATTTAGATAATTATGGTAAAAAATTAAAGATTATTTTCACAATCGGAGAATGATAGTGCCAAATCAATAAATGAAATTTTTATGTAGTATCTCGGGAAACAATTGACCGATTCTTGCCAAATTTAGCAGACGAGTAGTACTGCAGCAGGTTCACTCTAAATCTGAATCAGTGAGAATTTAACTGTTTAAGTCAGTTAAGAGTGCCTTACTGATTCAAAAGTCACTTCAGTGAATTCAACTGAAGAATTTGTACAAAAATGCCAGTTTTCTTTCAATNGTGCCTTACTGATTCAAAAGTCACTTCAGTGAATTCAACTGAAGAATTTGTACAAAAATGCCAGTTTTCTTTCAATTATTGATTCAGTGACATTTTCTAATGATTCATTAACCTTTTTATTTGCAGTTTTTCAGTGATTTGTTTTTTGACTAATGGATCTGTTAAACAACATGTATCAAATTGCAGTTAAACAACGTATATAAAATTAAATAACAACGCATAATCTAATAAAACCAGTAGAAATACGTTTATAAAATTTGAGTTTTGTCTTTCATAATACCATTTTACGCAGTTACATAAACATCCAGCCTTTGCTTCCGTTTTCGTTTCATTCATTTCGTTTTCACTTCATCATCGTAGTGATCGGTCTGAAGGTTTAAACTGCATTAAATGTGGTAAAGTAAGTGCACTCATGCGTACTATTTGTTTTAACAATCCTAACGTTACCAATTAAACTAACAACGATAACAAATGGCATACGATTTAAAACTACACACTTAGGATAAATAAATATAATACACATTTTTTCCTCTACAGAGTAAGCGTTATGTTGGTAGTACAATTGGTAAGGTTAAGATCTTAAGGGGGATTGGAGTTCAGTCCTGTCCACCCGCTATTTTTTTCTTCGTTTTTAAATTATGGTAAACTGCTCAATTTAACTAGTGATTATCGGAAATATGTTTATTTCTCGTAATTATTTGGCTGAATTCAATAAAAACAATATTCTGTTTGCCGCACACAGTTGGCAGTCACTTACCTAATGAGTGAAATTGTTTCACGTCACGTATTAAAGCAGTGAAATTTTTTCACTGAAACAACCAGTGATTTTCCACTGATTTGAATTTATAATATAATGTAAACTGGTATTTTAAGAGGGCAAGGTGCTTATTTTCAAAATGGCAGCCATATTACTATTTTGCTAAGTATGCTTTATCATCGAGACCATGTAATCAATTCAAAATTAACTGTGTATGTTGGCAGTCGAATGTGTCTACACAAAATCTCTTTTGTCCACCTTTTTTTCAAACAGAATCGCATGAAAAAAATAAAATCTTTATGTCGTATCTTTAGAAAATGACAATAGATTTCTATCATATTTGTCAAACAAGTAACCATGTTGTATACCATGTAAACTGATGTGCTTTGAGTGCGTCCGACGTTTAATTTCAAAATGGCTGCCTTATAAACATGTATCTACAAAACATCGAAACATATTTCAACTTTATTTTGTATACTGGCAGCATCTATTAAAACCATCTAAAATGCATATACAAAGCGTCATTTCTCCGCCGTTTCGTGAGGCACCACATGAAAAATAAAGCTTTTGTCATATCTCGGAAAACAATCAACCGGTTCTCACCGAATTTCGTGAAGTTGTACTATAGTAGGCCATATTAATTTATATGTCTTAAGTGGTCCAGACACTGATTTTCAGAATGACCGCTTTTTAAACATTTTAGCTAAGTATGATGTATCTACGAAACTATGTAAGCGATTATAACTTAACTTTGTATACTGGCAGTATCTATGACAATTATCGAATGTCCTATACAAAACCTTTTTTTTCTCCGTTTATGAAGACTTTCACATGAAAAAAAGGAGGTTGTACACAATTTTTCGAGGACCAATCAACCGATTCTGATCAAATTATACAATCAAATATTGATATTGTAAGTCATTTAAAATTAAATTTTTAAGTGAGGATGCATTTTTTTTAATGGTAATAATATAAATAAATTATATTAGTATGTTATATATATTAAATAAGTCAACAAATTTCAACTAAATTTTGCACTCTAACAATACTTAAAACAGCCATCAATTATGCATACAGAGATATCTTTTCCGGCTTTTTGTAAAAAAGTGTCATGTGAGAAAACAGAATAGTTTTCCTTATTTCCGGAACCATTTAACAAATTTCAAAATTTTAGCACACCATTAGTGCTCGAGTGCCACAGAAACTTACATTATTTAAGTTGGGTCAGACACAGATCTTCAAAATGGCGGCCATACAAATTATTTAGATAAGTTTATCATATCTATTTAACTATTCAACTAAATGTTGCATGCTGGCAGTATCTATTATAAGCATCGTATGCATAACCTCTTTTTAGGCAATTTTGTAACTTGGTACAAAATAAGAACTTGCAGTTTTTATACCATATATCCGGAACCTTTCAACGTATTTCCACCAAATTATCCACACAAGTTGCGCTACAGTTTTCCATATTAACTTCCGTGTCTTAAGTAGCTCAGTCACATATTTTCAAAATGACGGCATTGTAAATATTTCAAGTTAGTGAACATTAAAATTATTATATCCAGAGTTTATGTACCAAGTCCTACCTCCGTAATGCATTTGATTGCATACTAGCTTACGACACGAATTTTTCTGGGCTCGAGTCCCGGGTAAGGCACGCGTGTATTTGTAAGTGTTTCAATGCTGTTGAATATGTTTCTGGTCCCATCTCTAATGAGACATGAAGGCCTACTTATCATCTACGCTTTTAACAACTTTATTAAAAATTATTTGCACCCGTGTAGAGGAAAGAAGGTTCATTTGTTATAGTCCATTGACAGTTACTTCACACTTTTCACGAGTTTTGCTAAAGTTNATTTTCAAAATGACGGCATTGTAAATATTTCAAGTTAGTGAACATTAAAATTATTATATCCAGAGTTTATGTACCGAGTCCTACCTCCGTAATGCATTTGATTGCATACTAGCTTACGACACGATTTTTTCTGGGTTCGAGTCCCGGGTAAGGCACGCGTGTATTTGTAAGTGTTTCAATGCTGTTGAATATGTTTCTGGTCCCATCTCTAATGAGACATGAAGGCCTACTTATCATCTACGCTTTTAACAACTTTATTAAAAATTATTTGCACCAGTGTAGAGGAAAGAAGGTTCATTTGTTATAGTCCATTGACAGTTACTTCACACTTTTCACGAGTTTTGCTAAAGTTCTACTTCTAGGATATTCCTCCGCCTCGTGCCTCGTGCCTCGTGCCTCCGCCTAGATAATTACACTAGAGGGACAGCGCACCGTATTCGTGTGCACTTAGTGTAATAATATTTTTCATAAGAACTCATTTTTATTATACATTACAAACACACCTATTATTTCTCTTTATGTATTCACATTAGTTATAAATGAAATATTGTAATTTATGGACAAGATATAAGTAAAAGTTAAATTTAACCGAAAATAAAGTACTGTTGTGTTAACAGAAGTATAAACCGAGTGTGATACATAACATATTCAGGAAACAACCAAACGTGTCATACATGGGGTGTTTTCAAATATTTTATTTGAAAAGTGTGAAGAATCTTTGAATCGACTACACATATGTATGTAACTTCTTGTACAAAGTGAGAGGCCCGGTTGTCTCATGTCGGGCACCGACGATTCCCCTGCATCGAAAACTACGTTTTTTTTACCTGCCTGCGCCAGAAAATTTACAAGACGTCTATCCCTACCTTGGATGATATTTTCCCCCGCTTTCCAGCTGTGCTGGCTGGCCGGGGCGAACACGTGGATCGGCCGGCATAGCTGGTGGCCGACGACGGTCGACTTCGAGGCCCGATGGCGACCGACGCATGAACACCGACCACGAGTACAGCAGCACGACCACGCCGTCCGTCTGCAGAATGAAGACCTACCCTAGCCCGGGTGACGTAGGCCGCTAGTTGCGTTGTCACCTCACTGTTTCCTTATTGGCTCAGTTGGTGGGCCAATCCTAGGTCATGTGACGTGGCCGGAAATGTTGGGCCGGAAGTATTTATTAAAGTGTAATTTTGGATCAATATATACCCTTCCTTTCCACGTGTGTGGAAAGGGTTTATAAACCCTGGCTGGGGCCGAGGACGAGAGCAATCGGCTCACGTCAGCGGTCATGGACACACAAATAAAAGATAAGTACATATTGTCAAAAATACCTCAGGTTTTTTCTTAAAAAAGATACATTTTTACAGTTAAAATTGTAATAGAGAGTTTTCTGTTTTAATTTTTTCTCAGAGCGGAGTGCAATTTTATGTGACGCTTTGAAAAGAACCTTAAAGAGAGAATTTTCCACTAACTATTGTAGCGAAAGTCTTGTGGGATTTTGTATGAAAGCTTGTATTTTAGAGTGGAGATTTGATGACTGATTGAATGCTCATTTAAAAATAATGTTGTACAAAATTTTGTATTTATGCGTAATTTAGAACGGAAATTTTGCAATTGTAACTTTTAATGTAAATTTTCAATGTTTTGTAATTATGGAAAATACGTTAATATATACATAGGGTGCACATCTTATTTAGAAAATTGGCAAATATTTTTGAACTGTAGTTCTCTCAGTAAAGATAACAGGAGGATAAATCTTGTGATGGTTGTTGAATGCTGCCGGCAGTTTTCTGGCGTTGGCATTGCATGTGATTATCGAGAGACTTAGCCATGTCGGCCAAAGAGGCAAAAAGGCGGTTTTTCTCGAGGTCACAAAAGATTAAATTCGAAAGTGCTCAGTAACCCGTAAAAAGCTTGTATACAAGCCTTCCTGCACATGGCAGCTGTCCTTGGGCATTATCTTATTTATCTGGCGTGGAGGGCAGTAATTAAGCTTTGCCCACCTACCTCAATACTACGAATTTGATCTCTGCTTCTCGAGGATGATTCATTGCATGAGAAATTTTGCCAACATGACATTGTAGCTGGAAATTAACTCTTGGTGGGTTGCGTCGCTGGCTGAAGCTAGTTTTTGTAAATAGATGTAGATCACAAATAAGTTTGACGTTCGTAAGGGCGAACAAATTAAAAATATAAGTAAGCGTTTTGTGAATTTATATTCGTTAATTTTGACACATAGTACGTTGCTTTATTTATGTTGTTCAAACCTGAATATTTTGCCTGCGATCATTTTTTTTTTTTACTTGTACTCAAATATATTTTAGTATATTAGCAGGGATACGCAACAATGAGTGAAATGTTTGCAGTATTTCTGACAATTAAGAGTAAATGACAAACGCGATAGACATTTAACACTTTTCCAGTGTTTCATTTAAGTTCTCAATGCATAAAAATATTGGGAAATATTTTATACTCTACCATGTCAAGTGTGTAAGGAATTCTTGCGGGCTTAACATTCTTTGTTCTATTTTAAGGTAGGGCTACACCAAAACTATAATTCCAGAAATGCTATAATCGGTCGTAACGTTAATGCCAAAATAAATAAAAGTGTTTTCACTGCAATCTTAAAGAAAATAATAGAATTTTTTTCGAGTGGCTTTTTTCGGGTTGAAGGATATACCTTTTTCGCAGTAATATAATAGCGTTACTAGCTTATTCATTACTTGAAAACTTTTCACAATATGCATCTTGCGGAGACGTTGCCTCTACCTATTTAAATGCAAAATACGTTTATGCAAATATTAAATGGAAAATGATAAGTCTATAAATCAACATCTTTACATATTCACCTTACCGTAGAAAGTATCCCGAAAAAAGAATTTTTTATAATAGTAGCCTCGTGGTGATGATGACTTCGCAGACTTCGCATAGGTTTCCGATCTACGCTTCAACAAAAAATGATTTAAACAAAATTTACACAAAAAAAATTTTCTTGCAAGAAAATTTATACGAACTTTAATTTATTAATAGTTCATATTTCCACTTGCAAATTACACCAACACGGGTATCTACTACTTGGCCATTCCAAATTAAATGATGGCGAATCCACATTTTTGGTTTCAGTATGTTAAAAAATTATACTGTTACATATCTTAGAGTGGTGGCGAGCATAATATTCAAAACATATGTTTCGCTACACATAATTAAATAATTCGCGAGACAGTTACATCACTAAATTAAAATTTTTAGAAAAATATTAAAGGTTATGAAAATTATCCGTTATCTTGACGCCATCCACTAACATGATGCCATTAATAAAATTCCTACGCTAGTTATTAAAATTTAAAATTACTGTCTCACAAGTGTTTTTATTCCAAAAAGGCCCCCAACACAAAACAGTAGACGCACTTTGCAGTCTAGCCTCCGAACTTGCTCCCGAACTGGCTACACCTAGGTATTTGTGGGTTACAGGTATTTACAACATTCATACTATTCTTAGCTCCTACCCCGTGTATATTTAACGGGTAACACTTATTTGCGTTTTACTTTGATATAAGCTGAAATTCATGCAATGCCCCAGTCACATGATCGACTACATAATCAGAAAAATTCAAAAATAGTACCAATCTTTAATCACCACGCTGAAACACTTGAAACTTTTTTCGCATTAAATAATGACGTGACACCTAATTTTAAACAAAATTTAAAATTAAAATTATTTGAAATTCATTTTTTTAATTATTATAAAATTCCAGTCGTTAAAACTACACGACAATTAGCGTCCATAGTAATAATAATAATAGTTTTTTTCTAAATGTTCTACTAACCTAGTAGATAAATTGGTACGACTGTACTTCAAATAAAGTACAAACTGTAATTATCGTGTTCTTTAATACTGAATTTCAAGTCAAAATATTTGTTGAAGGATTGGTTTATAGCGTGAGATTGAAATAGAATATTTCAATTCTGAATTTTTCACTACTTAAGACGAAAGACATTATTCCCATGATGTTTATAATTACCGAATACTTTACTTACATTACCAAAAACTGTTTAAATTGTTTACTTCGTTTTTAATAGTTATTCTTCATATATATTCTGAACTTCTAGACATTTTAATTTGTATATACTTACGTACCTAGATCGTTAAGCAGGTGTACAGGTTGGAGACCAATTCGACTGACAAATTTTGTGACTCCATTCCTTAAGAAAAATCAAGCGGGAAATGTATGAGACACTTTCTACCAAAGCTGAATATAGTAAGGGCGATACAAGCCCTTGCAAATTGTGTTTAAAGCTGTGTTTGTACGACATTTGAAGAGATATTAAATTACATCCCTCCGAACATTGTTTTATGTTATCTCGATCTTAAACTTAAGAGCAAACTATAAATATTAACTCCCACCGTAATTAAAATAAAAGACCACCGTTTTATTGCTTGCTACTTTTTTACCGTCCGGAATTATGAAAGTCTGATGCTGGTTTATTGATGAGTATGGCATAATTAACAAAAATCGCCTTCTTGTTGTAACTACTCAAAACCCACCGTTTTTGTGAAAAACGCACAGCAATCTTTGGCTGCAGTGATACAGTGCCTGGCACGTAGGCAATACTACCTACATGCATACATGTACTGCTGTGTCCACTACACAGACGATGGTAGACGTTTTTATACATACTGTAAACAAAATGAAACATTCAATAATACGGTTCAAGTACAAAAGCTGCCTGTTTTTTTCTGGTGACGGTGTGTGATTCCTTGCAGGAAGTACTGGCATTGCCTACGCACCTGTAACTGAACCGCTGCAGCCGGAAGTTTTTGTGTGCGTTTTACAGGAAAACGGTATGTCCTGGGCAATCACAACAGAAGCACAATTTCTGATAATCAGGTCATACTGCTCAATAAAACAGCATCAAACGTTCATAAGTCCTGGCCGCAAAAACTGCTGTATACAATAAAAGGGTAGCCATCCATGTTATTTTCATTTCGGTGGAAATTATTATTTAAAGGTTTCTCTTTGGTTGAAGATTCAGATTAAGTGAAACAATGATATAATAATTGTAATTTAATTGCACATAGTTTCCAATATTTAGTAAAATACGATTTAAAACTGATTTTAAAGGCCGCATATCACACTTAAGATTCAGTTTAGGTAGAAAGTGTCCAATACTTTGCAGGACTTTATTTTGAATAAGGAGTCACCTAACCAAGTGCGTCAATGGGATAATTGTTAACATTTTATATTTTACAGTACTAATTAAAATGAAACCAGTGGTACAAGTGCTTAGAAGTAATAGCGATTACCTGAATTAGACATAAGAAATTCTTAAAAAATTTACGTCACCGCTGTGCATAAGATAAAGAATTTTTAAAACTTACAATTGTTAATAATACAGAGCGTAAAATCAAAATACTTTTGAGAGAAGGCGATTATTAAAAATGCAAAAGGGCCCGCCGTGGCTAAGCGGTTAGACTGCTCGCCTCCCACAAAGACGAACAAGGTTCAATCCCCGGCTGGGTCACTCCCGGATTTTCGCAAGTAGGAATCGTGCCGGACGATGCAGTTGGTCAGCGGGTTTTCTCTGGGATCCCCCGTTTCCCCCGCCCTTGCATTCCGGCACCATTCCAGTCTCACCTAATTTTACCCTCATAGGCTCTCAAGACATGGTTGTTTAGAGCCACCCAATTCTCTCAACTCAGCTCAACTAAGAATGTAAACGTTTAGAGTGCTAAGATGACATTTAAAAAATTTCTGAAAACTATTTCCCTTTCCACATTCCTAAAGACAGTAAATAAGCAAAACATGAAACTGTTATTATGAATAACAACTCCTAATACATAAAAAATAACATCAATTCTTTATAAAAACAAATTATCATTTATATCGCTCATAAATAATTTTCCTGTATTTAATTTATATTTTAATATGAGGTGGCCAATATAAAAAGTGTTACTAGAAACGAGAAGTTGTAGTATTATGTAATGTAACAACGTTACAAGAAACGTAATTAATATGTTAAATTTATCACGCCAATCCAGTCTGACTTGTCATATTCTTTGAAATGCTTATTGCAGGTAAACTTCTAAGTGCCCAACAGTAACTTATGCAACGATAAGTGTTAATGTTGTTCCATTACACACACATTTGTGTAAGGAGACATTGCCTGCTGTAATTCTATGTCTTCTGAGCGCACACAGCACCCACCATAATTTCACGGAGTGCAGCATGCAAGATATGAACCACGTGGTAATTGTTTACGGCTTTAATAATTTTTTACTCAGATTTGAACAGACATTAACTTTATTTTCATGCCTCCCTTTTATTAACAACTGACTGAGCAGAAGCGCTAAAATTTATAGCATTAGCGTTACTCTAAATTCTTTTTAATTTTTATGTTTTCTCTTTATTTTTATGTTCAGCACAGAACACGGTAGCTTTTTCAGATAAAGAGGCATAACTGATGTTCTTTCGTGTTTATTCATACTACAGAAAGTTACCTGAAGAGTGTACAAAGAGAAATGTGAAATTCTCAGGAAGAATTACGAAAATTACCAAGTAAGTGACCTAATCGGTCAGTGTTTATGGGACCATCCTGGGTACTCGTGTTGTTAAATTAGTGCAAAATAGCTATGACTAATAATCTTTTCAATTGAACGCCATTGGGCTGATTTGGCGAAAACCGCTTGCGTTGCTGGGTCGAAAAATTAGCAATTTCAACCCTAAGCAAACTTGCTGGCAGAAGAATTGCAATTGTAGACTATCCGTCTCTTATTTGTGTTTAAAGTTAACTCAAATGTGATTTAAATCAATATTTAGTTTGAAGCAAATGAAGCGTTTGGTCACCTGAATAAATCTGACATATATTAATACAGAATTTGTTGCGGCTACAAAATCAGTTTAGTCCAAAAATAAAAGTTAATTTGTTGGATATAGGGTATTTGGGTCATTTGATTGCCTTACTCCGAAAATACGGTTCGAGTGTTTGTTTGTAATTTTCGTGGCAAAGAGGACAGCAAAAGTGTTTGTTTGTGTATTTATGTATGCTTAAGAATGGTATAAAAATCCAAATAAAACAATTGCAACAAGTAAAAAAGTAAAGTTGTGAAGCCTAAAAATATTTAACCTATAATAAACCATATATAGTTAAAAACTTGATGACTTCTGCAGTAATGAGATATTAGCCGAAATTTGTTAAAGTGTAGATATCAGGTACAGATGTTTCGGGTTCGAAACCAGGTCGTGCTGTTACTTATTTATAATAACCGAAACTGTTTGAAACGCGTAGATTCATGCAGATCTTTAGTTAAAGCAACAAAGTCTTACAAGTTTGTGGGAAACAAATATTTACAACAAAATAATTTGGTTTAAGCAACGAAATATTTAATTACCTCTATAAAAACTATTAATATGGTTACGCTAAATAAACTTTGTTTTACTCACCAAAAGCTTTTTCTCTGTATGCAAACAAATTCCACTATGTAATAGGAAATTTATAAAAGATTATTTTCTCTAATATAGTTAAATCTCTCGTCAAACTAGGTATGTAAACAAATCCTCAGAAATACTTTCGTGCAGCAGTGATTTTAATCATTATTTCGTTGTCATTGGTTACTGAAACCAATGTCACAGCACCATGAAGTTTCAGTAAATCTGGAACGAAATTTATTAGTAATCTACTTTGGAACTAATTCTAACAACTCACGTGATGACACTAAAATTAACAATTATTCCAGTGCAACAAATTTGGAATATGGGAGAAACGAGTGCTCATTCTTCTCGAAGGATCCTTCTACCTTAAAGAAACAAACTAACTGTACCGGTGCATCTGTAATATGGTGAATATCGTGAAAAAGATAATACAGAATGTTTTGTTTGTGTATAGAGAAATGAAAAATGCTTGCTGGTTTAATTTTTCATAGGTTATTGGAAACGTTTATCAACAAAAACTCCCTGACAGTGGGATAACAAAGTTTGAATAAAATTCAGGGGAATGATATATTTTCGTAATATTTCGATATTGTTCTCGTTTTAATGTTTTCTTAATTTTGATCTTTTTTTTTAAATATATCTACGCATTATTTGCTAACGTGTTTCTTTTTCACCGTTGCAATGTTACAGTGACTTTGAAAAAGTAAATAAAGTCCACGGAAAGATCACAATTTTCTGAAGCCTTGCTTAAGTTGTACTATGACGTCGCCTTGACGTATACTTTCACGATATGTAAAAATAAACCTTTCAACGTGACGTCTATAATTCAGCTGTCAAATTCTTTGTTTATATTCTTCAGCTGCCCAAACAACGCTAATGTTTTTTCAAAATACTTAACATTCAAATAATAAAAATGTTTGACCATATTAATGTCGGTTTTATGACTGTTAACAGTGTATGTATTGATAATTGCTCGATTGGTGATTATTTTGAAGGTTACTACAACATATTCATTATTCACAACATAATACATTACGCACATTACGCATTCATTATTGCCGTGAATATGTTTAATTGTTGGCGAAAACTGTAGAAAAAGTATTTAATCTCTCTTTGTTGGTGTTGGTTAGGTAACATCGATCAAAGAACGGTTTTCACCAGAATAAATATTAAAACAAACGAGCATCCAATAAAACGAAAAAAAGAGGAAAATCGAGAACACAATTCATTTCGTTTAATTTATCACGTAATTTTAGCGGCGACAAACAACAACATAGTGGCTAACATTGTAAACAACTTCGTGTATGCACACTAACACTGTAACTTCTGTTGCTTTATTATTTCATCAGGCGTCGTTTTATTAGGAGTTTTACTTCCTTTCTGAAAGGACATTAGCACTTTGAGAAATTTACTGGCGTTTTTGGCAAATATTCAATTCACTAAATTGAAGTGAAGTGAAGAGATTTGGGCGGTTCTGAACAGCGAGGTCTTGAGAGCCGGTGAGGGTGATTGAGGTGAGTATGGAACAGTGCCGGAATGAAAGGGCGGGATAAACGGGAGATCCCTGAGAAAAACCAATGACTAGCGGCATCGTCCGGCACGATTCTACATGCGATAATGCAGGAGTGGCCCAGATGGGGCTTGAACATGGTGTGCCTTGGTGGGAGGCGAGCAAGCTAACCTCTCAGCCACCGCGGCCTCTCAATTCACTAAAACGACTTACAACCAGAGGATAGTTAGGAAGTTGCTATATTTAAACATATTTAAAACATACAACTCCGTACGTCCAGAACTCGACTTCACACACACGCACACACTTAACTGATTGAAGGCTTACGGGACAACCACCCAACAAAAATGACACAAGTTGAAACATATTTACACCTGCAGTAAAATAAATTATCAGAATTTCGTCATATAAGTAGGTTCGTTAAAAGTATGTATGCAAACTTTATTTTCAGAGGTAAAAAAAATTACCACTCAATAAAACAATCTGGCGTTTCGCCCATTTTGTCAAAGTTGCAATCGTCTCACCATCACGTCTGAATATGAATTTAATAAATGACGTTTTAATTATGGATCACGAATTCAGGTAACGTTATTTACAGTAAATGTGTACAGTTTGATAAAATCGAAATCACTAAACAAACATTCGTCTGCTACGACCACAGAAAAACTAAAAAAAAATGCGAAATGTAATAAAATAAAAAATAATAAAACAAAAATAAACGAGGCACAGATTCTTCCTTCGGAGGAAAAAACAGGAAGAGGCAAGAGAATACGCACCGTATTTTACACTAATAAGACAACAAAAAGATATATATTTTAAATATGTAACAATAAAATATGTTTCTACTAGTGCTACGAGGAAATGTAAATATTTTAATAACAGACGTTTACTTTACAGAAAGCATATCAAAACATAATTTAATTAAATTTTACATGTAAACTGTTTTTACTATCCGTTGCCGATATAGCAATGCTGCAAATTTTTTAAATGCATTTTAACTACAAATAAATATGACTTTTATAATTTATAGAATATATATAAGGGAATTTTTAGGTTCGTGGTAATAACAGTAATAAATGTTCGTTGTACATGATTTATTTGAAAGATTCCCATGGACTATCGAAAATGTTAGCACATGCTATTAAATAATCAGTCTCGGATACAAGGAGAGGGAAAAAGAGGAGTTCCCACTCCTCCAACAGTTTTCCTTACAAAATAGTTTATATTATAACTGATCCAACTAAGAAAGTGAATTGTTAATAATGTTTATTAGTTCCTGTAAATATTCTTCGTTTTCCTCGTGATTTTGTCTAATTGTATAGCTGTTTAATAATAATTTTTGTTGTTGACGAATTTTAAGAAACTCAGCTGAAATGTGCAACCTATGCATCGTTACAAAAATAAATAAAAATGTATAACTGAGTTACCCACCCAAAACCATGTTCTAATTTCACCCCTGTGAATAGTCATCATCGTCATCCACTGTTATTTCCAGCCTTTTGGCCGAGTCAGCAGAGAAAATTGTCTTTATCTTTTCATATATCTCCACCATTCTTACTACTTCATCTTGCTCCAACCTTCTCCCCTTTCCGCAGCAGAACTGCCATTATCTGTTCTTCCCAACTCTTTATCCATCTTCCCAGGGGGTCTTCTTCCCGAGTATTTAATTTCCATAATTTTTGGGCAGCCTCGCTCCTCTCTTTACACGTACATGTACATACCACTTCATTATAGCCTTTTCAACTATCTCATCCAAACCCTGTACGCCTGTTCGAGTCTGTAAGACTTCGTTTCTAACCGTATTTCTAATTCCGTTGAATAATAAGTGAGAAAAAGTTTGATCATGTTGCCATTCAGCCTTATTTAAAGAATTGCATAAAGAGTTTTAATTTTTTGTAGAATATTAGTACCCATGTGCTATTAATTGCACGTTCTTATGTGATTTTTGTGGGTTGGAGTAAGATGTCAGGCTTAACCCAGCTAGCAAGGCGGTAAAACGCAAACTGATAAGCTAATTCAGAAAATTGTATATGTATATCCTGCCTTTTGTACAGGAGTGCCTCCCACTCCCAAAAATTATTACGGAAACTAACCACCACCGCC
>NQII01000215.1:1079837-1178892 GCA_002778355.1 Clitarchus hookeri
GGGGGGGGGGGGCTGGATTGTACGTTCCTACCAGCACGCAACATCCAAGCGGAACTAACTAATCTATACTCCCTACAGCGAATTGCCGAGAGGATAGCCAATTTCCAACAATTATTTTTGTTATAGTCTATTGACGGCCACTTCCTCCAACTTTTCCTAAGCACTGCTAAAGTTCTACTTCCAGGATATTCCTGTGCCTCATGCAAACATAGCTTAACCGAAGCTGGTGGCAACTCCCAGAGGCTGAACGATAACGTAGTGTTTGGGAGAGTCCATTAAGTTTACATATGTATAACAATTGAATAAATAATTTTTTTTTAATGATTCGAACGTGTATTTATTGCTCACAACCGCACACTTAAGAAAACATTTATTTCCATCTGATATCGAAAATGGTACTTAAATAGTAACAACCAGTGTGTGAACCAAGTTTATATTGATTACAATGTGTCAATGGACCGACCGCCACACGCTGAACTGCCATCAAGTAACATACATATATATATATAAATAAATTTACAATTTTAAGAACAGAAAATTTTATAAAAGGTCAGTTGCGCCAAAAAGAGTGTCAGTCTATCAAGGAGAACCTCAGTTATGATTATAAGTTCTGAATTATCAGATAGTTGAGGGTGGAGTGGTGGGACTATTTAAAATGAGTGATATGTTTTTGGTCCTCTGTGATGCCGTTACCAGCATGGTGATCGTGTGGCATGCCAAATCGATCTCTGGCAAGGCATCAGATCGATGACTCCGTATTGAACACCTGCTTGCAATACACGGGTGAGAAAAGAAATTGATTCAACCCATATGCATAGACGACATACAAATATAACTTCGTTTCACGTGTGTCACTGAACCTTTGCTCATTCGGCATGCCTTGCAGGACTCAGAATCAATAGTAAAAATACAAAAGTCTCGTAGCTTTATTCAGTGTGGGCCGGATTATAGAAGAGAATGCGCTCTGTCCGTGGCGGCAGCCAACGAACAAGCGATTTCTGCTCGAGTGTGTAGAGGACCGTTGAGTCAAGTTGCCTGGTCCTCCTTTAAAGCTTGAGTGCTCAACTTTAAAATGACACCAGAGTTGTCTCCCGTCACATTCCATTTCACATGAAACATTAAAAGGTCATAAAATCAGGGCAAAAGTATAAAGTAATTAAAAATATAATACTAGATTACTAAATGTAAAACCTTATTTAGTATCAACATTGTGTTTCTGTAGTTTGTATTAATTTTCTCCTCCCCCAAACACGGATACCGCGCAAGTCGTACTTGTTTCAGCGTGTCCAACATTGGTTTTCCACTTTAGATGTGATGTCGCGACGGATATTGTAAGGTTGACATAAATGTAAAACAATTGGAAATTTCAGTGTTACTACTTTCATAAATCACCAGATAATAATGTATTTTGTCTAATATGCATAAAAATACGATATTGTGGTTTGAGTAGACATTCTACTCACCCATCAGTAGTTTTTAAATTAGAACAAATAATTGTTGTTGAAATTCACTTTTTGTAAATTAATTTATTAACGAAATCGTCTATATATTTATACAATGTTTAAGCATTGTATAGAGCTTTATTTCAAAGCACAAATTTTTAAAACAAATACAAAAAAATGGTTTTTAATATATTCTTGAAGTGAAATTACATGCATTACTTTAAAAATAAAAAATTTGAAATGCTATTGATGGGGTTCATGGTGGCGTTTGTGTAGATAAAGCAATAAAGCAAGAAGAAAATATTATTTTAGAATTTTAGATAAATATTTTTGTTTCGGACGAATTCTTCCAACATATATCAAAATTATGGCGATCAATGTGTGTCAGTTATGTACAAAAATTCAAAAGAGGATGTTTCTAGAACTACCAAAAATACTTTTAAATGTTTAAAAAAACACGTAGGGCTAATGTTAATATTCAGGAGTCAGTCATTCTTAATTATCAGTGTCAAGGTCAGTGCTATCAGAATTTTTACGGTTACTAATTCTGATATTCACATTATACTACTGCACCATTGCATTTGAAATGTAATTTTAAAAATCCACAATTTACTACAAAAGTAATTTTTAGAAATATTCATTTAATATTTACACTATGCCTTTTGCTAAACATTTGTACGGAGACAACAATAGTTTTAAAATATTCCCACATTTCCAACATGATAGGGCTGTGGTGGTGTAGTAGTCGAGACCACCTAGGCAAACCGGGTTCGATTCTCGGCGGGGTCACTCCCGGATTTTTGCAGGTGGGAATCGTACCGGACGATGCCACTGATCGGTGGGTTTTCTCGGGATCTCCTGTTTACCCCACCTTTACATTCCAGCGCTGTTCCATACTCACCTCGTTTTACCCACATCGTCTCTCAAGACCTCGATGTTAATATCTCTCCACGTTACTCCAAGATGATAATCTGTAACAATGTTTGGATATGTACAGTGCTCTCTTTCAAACATATCTGAGCAAACTATTCGCCGTCTTTTCGAAGCCCTAAGAATAAATAAAAAATGTTTCCGAAGTCTTCCTGGACATTGGAAGATTTGCGTACATGCGCCTAATTACTAACTAAATTCAGAACTACTGTTTTTTTTTGTAGCGAGTACGTGTTGTAGCTCAACATTTACCATTCAAACTAAGTAGTCTTCTTGTTCGGTTTGNTGTTTTTTTTTGTAGCGAGTACGTGTTGTAGCTCAACATTTACCATTCAAACTAAGTAGTCTTCTTGTTCGGTTTGCACCCAGAAAGCTTGCACCTGTATCATTTTAACTGAATCGACTACAAGAAGTATGACCCGCGAAGCCGTACTTTTGATAATTTCTTTTCGCGATTTATTTTGCACTATTCAAACCTACGACTTGAACTTTTCTCTTCAATTGAGTTATCGACATAGCCGTTTGCTGGTCGTTGCATATCCACATTGGTGTGTTGCAACACGCTCGTTACTGTATTGACATGAGTAAATTATATTAATATTCCGGGTGGGAGGAATATTTACGGAGCAGAAATTTGAGAGAGAGCATGACTAAGAAACACGGTTTCCTAACTCATTGATATTTTTCAAACATCCTTTAAATAAACTGAAGAAAATTATTTTTTGTTTCCGCAAATATAAGTCAGGCAAAAGTTTCATACATTTATTTAAATTCAAATATCAGTAACACGTTAACATTCCGAAAAATTCACGGTTTTCCCAGCATGTTGCGTGAATAAAGTAATTAGGCCCGTGACAATGTTAATTTCACATATGGCAGAAGGATACAAAATTATAAGAAAAGTTGATCCCTTCCAGAACATTCAAAAGTGCTCAATTAACCGCGAACAAGCTATAGAAATGTATACTCCATTCTATCTGCATGTAATGTTCATAGTCTTCGACGGATAAACCTTAGACCTTCAACGTTTGTATTNATGTATACTCCATTCTATCTGCATGTAATGTTCATAGTCTTCGACGGATAAACCTTAGACCTTCAACGTTTGTATGCATTCTATATAGTTGACTAAATTAGGATATATTACTTCAAGAATGAGAAATTTATGAGGAAAACACCAAACGTGCCATACATCATGTTCACACCCATTGTCAACATTTAGGAAGGAGAGCCACCTGAAACCTAGCCCCAAAACCAAATGGTGGTAATTTTTCCCAAAACAGACAGCATAAATTTTAATTACCATAATTATTATTTATTTTACCTCACGCGTATAAATACATCTTTTGCTTCAGAATTCGAAAGAACATACCCTGTCTTATTCAAAGTTATGCCCAAGTAATTCTTATAGCTCATGGGGACTACAAACTGTTCTAGCTCATTTATCACGTTTACTGGCAGATCTGGAAGTGGAGATGAAATAGCAGTGAAATCAGAAATTACTTTATCATAGTACTTCCACGTGTTCCAGGCTCATAGTTTCCCATGCAATGAAAATGTCGAAACAGTGTCAGAACCTGTGAATGCATAGGAGGTCCTCAGTGTGGCAGATGTGGGCATATTTCATAATGCCTGCCTGCATTTCTAAAGATAATATTCTAGAAAAGTACACGAGACACGGGGCTGAACTGAGTGAATGAGAGCAGATCTATTATACTCAACGGCACCATATGTATCTGGTAACCTGCAGTCATTTTCATTCATAATTTTTCAAAAATGTTAAAAACATAGGTCTTCCCAATTGCATGTCGAACGTGACCAGCAGAATACAGACTGGGATGATAGAGACTGTTTGCATACTCGCTCACAATCTCTCAGCATCTTCGCAGATTCAGCATCAGAAACTATACGATTTCCCGGTGATATCAGATCACCTGTGGTTTCCTCAAAAGGACTGCCAGTACTCATGAAACTTGTCTACATTCTTTCAATCTCGTCCACAAACTTTTATTGCACTAATTTCAAATAAATGTTAGATTAATTATTACTCAAGGTGTCAATTTTAAATATAAGTGTTTCAAACGCAAGTATTGTACGTGAAATTTCTTGCGGAATATATCTACTAAACTAATTTTTCAAACGGTTATATTTTATTAAAATAAAACATTTAAATGCAACATTTAACAAATAAAAAAAATGGATTATAATTAGGAAAATTCATTCCCGTAGCTTAAATCCCTAAACAATTTCAAGTATAATAAGTTATTATCGTTATAACAAATACACTGTGAAGGAATTTATTTAATATTTATTTCCCNACACTGTGAAGGAATTTATTTAATATTTATTTCCCTTTTAAATTCCTTGACTGCAAGCTTTCCAGTGAGAGCCCTGAATAACATATGAATATACAGAGTGATTCGTTAAAGTATGCTAACTCGGCATGAGCAGAATCTTCAGAACAAATAAAAAAGGAAACATATATACGACATACGGCCTAAAGTGATTTCTGAGGGTGGTAGTGGGCCTGAAACGTTGCAATTTAACATGTGTTATGCAACGATAAATTGGAAACCACTTCCGATTAAGCTACGAAAATTGGCATATAGGCAAATGNATTTAACATGTGTTATGCAACGATAAATTGGAAACCACTTCCGATTAAGCTACGAAAATTGGCATATAGGCAAATGTTTCCAAGGCATATCACCATTCAAAACGGCGTTACAGAGAGTACACCCCTTCATACATTAAAAACTGGTTGGCACACTCCAATCGCTTGGAACTTTGTAACCCTGGGCTTGAAGCAAATTGACATTACACATTAGCAATCAGCATTTAAAAAACTATAAAAAAGGTTGCCTTGATAGAATCCGCTAATCCCTACAGTTTCCTGAGAAATCACATGCATATTTGGAAAGCAGATTAATAGTATCCTGGAAGGTAAGCAGCCTTTACCACTGTCGTGCATGACATGTGAACTGATACCCTGGCTAATGTCCCTGTCCTATGGCAACAGGTTTATAAGATCATGGACGGCTGAGAAGTTACTGCGGGCTAGTGCCCCATTGCATTGATTTCTGTTGAACCAATTGGTGTATGAGGTATTCTGCCTGCTAGCATTGCGTTCGTAGTTAACAGAGCAGACATTTCTTCACGTGTGTGATGGAGTGGGGTAATGACGAACTGACGGAAATGCATTTCACGTATGGCCATCTCACCTCGGCCAATTCATCGCGCTGAGTACAGTGCATCAATGTACTCGTACTGCCTTGCTGTGCAACTTAGGTGTGCTGGTACACAATTGTGCGTGTACCACATGTAACCTTCTTTATTCTGTGGTTCATCGTCAAGTAGTTGTGGCAGTTTGTCGTCCAAACATCGATGAACTGAACTGAATGCACACGCAACTGGTAAATGTCGAAGTGAAATCTTTTAGGTATATTAACGACGCGCTGCTGATGAATTACAAATAGTGAGGTACTCAGAATCAAAAGTTGCTAAGTCAAGGTTTTCGGGAAATCAGAGTATGCACATATTTTACATCCTGAAGACTAATTAATCAAATCAGTAACCCGGTCAGAAAATGGTATGTCGATCAAATGATAACCCTGATATATTCAATGTTGATCATATTTTGAAACAGAAGCTGTTATGTCCGGGTTTATTGGGTCAAATGTTATTAAGTCAAGCTTCGTCTGCGTTAAGTTGGCAGCACTGCTGTCGCCCAGCCTGAAGCACCTGACTTCACTGCAGATTGCAAAATGGCGGACAAGGATAGTGAATCGGAAGACAGCTCCTCAAGTGGATATCGTTTCGAGGATAGTGGTTCCGAATATAAACCTAGCTATGACACAAAATCATCAGAAAGCGATTCCGGATCATTATGTATGACAGACAACGGGCATTTTGGAGAAGAGAAGAATGAAATCACGAATGATGATGAACCATCTACAGCAGCTCCAAGAGAGAGTGGTTTTGGTACATGAAAATGAGCCCTCCACATCTATGCAAGATCATAATGGGTGGTTTGAAACTCCGTCACGAATANCCGGTCAGAAAATGGTATGTCGATCAAATGATAACCCTGATATATTCAATGTTGATCATATTTTGAAACAGAAGCGGTTATGTCCGGATTTATTGGGTCAAATGTTATTAAGTCAAGCTTCGTCTGCGTTAAGTTGGCAGCACTGCTGTCACCCAGCCTGAAGCACCTGACTTCACTGCAGATTGCAAAATGGCGGACAAGGATAGTGAATCGGAAGACAGCTCCTCAAGTGGATATCGTTTCGAGGATAGTGGTTCCGAATATAAACCTAGCTATGACACAAAATCATCAGAAAGCGATTCCGGATCATTATGTATGACAGACAACGGGCATTTTGGAGCAGAGAAGAATGAAATCACGAATGATGATGAACCATCTACAGCAGCTCCAAGAGAGAGGGGTTTTGGTACATGAAAATGAGCCCTCCACATCTATGCAAGATCATAATGGGTGGTTTGAAACTCCGTCACGAATANGGTTTTGGTACATGAAAATGAGCCCTCCACATCTATGCAAGATCATAATGGGTGGTTTGAAACTCCGTCACGAATATGTGAAGTGGAAACACCTTCTTGTGGACGAAAGAGATGGAGCAATTCAGAACAATGGAAATGCTCTATTCGCAAACGTTTGAAAACTGCAGGTAAGGCTGCTGTAAAACTTTATCACTTTTGTTAGTATTGTCACAGTTCTCTCTCAAAGTCAGTGGGCTTAATCAGGTATGTTATGGGATGGAGGTCTTAATTAAATTAAATAGTTAAATATAATTTCCTAATTTTACTTACAATAATTACGAAAAATTCTCTCAACCCAACAGCTCACAATAAATTGATATAACTTGCTGTTTACAATTAATTACTTCAATCAATACTATTTACAATTATCTCAAAGATATTAAAGTAATTAAATAACTAAAATTCAGTCCCAATATACAGTGTATTAAAACCTATTCAATTGTTTTACAAATTATATGTCCATATTTGACAGTTCCAATATTTACAATAAGGTCCGTATATCATGTTATTCAGTTTCAACTCAGTTTAGTCCATGTCACGCAAGTCCACAATGTTCTAGAGTCATCCGAGAGACCTCATGCACAGTTGCCGTCACTTGTCGGGTTTCACGCCCTCTCGTCCAATATGACCAAAAACAAATCGTCCGACGTCGCCTCGCAATCTCCCGTCGTCGTCCCTCGTGTACACACATCGCTCGATTACGGCACACAACTAAATGTCTTCCACCAAGAGACTCCCGACCGTTGGACCACTGCAATATTTATAGGGCCGTAAGTCATCGTTAAGAAATTACTCTAAATGCCGCGCTTCGCTGAGGGACCAAATTCTTAGAAAATTCTTGTGCATCCTCTTCACTTGTCGGCTTCTACAGCAGGAGGGAGAAGGGGCTGTGACATCAGTCAGGAGCTGGGTGGCGTGACTGAGCAGACAACCTGTGGTAAGATGAGTGACGAGGGGTGTCAGCCCTCCCACAGCACCAGGCTGCGCGTAACAGGAATTTTTTGCGTGAGGCGAGAGGCCACGCATGTAAAACTGCCCCCTCCTTAAGTCTGTTCGTCCCGAACAGACTCTCCAACACCTGGGCATTCGTACAGCACCAGTTGGTCGATGTGGACAACCTTAGGTTTCGCCAGAGAGCCGTATCGACAAATGTGGTAGACCACATAATTTATCTGTTTCAGGATCCTGTATTGGCCATCCCAACTTTTCTGTAGCTTTGGGCAATATCCCTTCTTCCTTTGAGGGATGTACAACCACACCATCTGTCTTTCTTGAAAAGTCTTCTCAGTCATTCTTCGGACATATCGTTTTCATTCTGTCAATATTAATTTTAAGATTCCTCCAGGAAAACTCATGAATGTCGGTTAATTCCTGATGTAGTTTAATGGCATACTCTGGGGTGGCTGCTTCTTCTTCCACTGGATGTCCGAACAGCAAGTCACCATTGAGGTGGAACTGTCTCCCAAACAGCATACTTAAAGGTGTTACCCTTTTAGATTCGTGGAATGCCGAACGATATTCTAGTAGAAAAAAGGGTACCTTAGAGTCCCAATATTTCTTGTTATCTTCTACGAATATCGCTATATACTGTTCCATGGTATGATTTAGCCTATCGACCATCCCATCCAATTGAGGGTGTAATGCTGAGGTATGGGTTGTCTTTATTCCTAAAATCAATTTTACATCTTGGAAAAGAGTTTCTTCAAAATGTCGTCCTTCGTCAGAATAGAGCTCAAGTGGCACTCCAAACCTGGAGAAAACGTGCTCTACATGTCCATCAGCTACCATGCCAGCCTCTTGGTTAAGTACCGATATGACATCGGGCCACTTTGTGAAATAATCTACTATAAGGTACCGATTCCCCCTCTCAGTTGCAGTCGCCTTAAAATGTCTACTCCCATCCTCTCAAATGGGGCCCCAGCATTGTACTTCTGAAGGGGACCTCGTCCCTTAACCCTTGGACCCTTCCTCGCTGTACATGCATCTAACAAATGGCACCACTTCACAACATGCTCCTGACAATGCAGGCAATAGAATCTCATTCGTACTCTGTCGAATGTTTTATTTACACCGAATAAACCACCTGCTGCTATGTTGTGCAGTTCTCTTAGCACTTCTGGGAATTAGCACTCTGGTAAGACCAATTGTAAATTACTCTTTATCCCATCAATACTTCACCAGTTCCTGTAAAGCACACCATTCTTTATAACAAGGGAATTCCACTTTGCCCAGTATACATTGACTGTCAAGCTTAGGATGGATATCTCCTCCCATTCTGGTCGACGCCAAGCTTCTTTCAACTCCAATATTGGACACAAGGTGATGTCAATTAGCTGATCATTCCTATGTCCTTATCTTCCCTTGTAAGTGACCAATCGCAAGATACAGAACCTTGAATTCTTGTCCTCCTTGCTTTCCACAATACACTACCCTTTTACTCCTTACATTCACAATGACGACAGAGTGGTTCGTATGGTCTCCTGGAAAGTGCATCTGCATTAATGTGATGGCGTCCAGACCTGTGATGTATTTCCATGTCATATTTTTGCAGGTGTTCTATCTGCTGGGCTATTTTACCATAGGGGTTCTTGAAATTTAGCAGCCAGCATAATGAAACATGATCAGTTCCTAGGATGAAGTGTCTGCCATAAAGATCTGAGTGAAAATGTGTAATTGCCTTCACCACTGCCAGAAGCTCCCTGCATGTCACACAGTTATACCTCTTAGGGTTGTGTAACACCTTACTGAAGTACAGGATGAGTATAAAAGGGTACCCCGAAATTAAAGGTCTATAATATCAAAACCAAACAATATGCAGCCTTGTTTGACCGATCAAATTAATCGTGGAACTGTGACGTTTGTTAACCATATATTCATAAATGTTCAATGTGACCACCACGAGCGACCCGAACGATATCTATGGGATAATCAAACTATTTCCACACTCTTGTCAGCATGTCCGGTGTTACGGTTTGTATGGCGTCCATAATTCTCGTTTTTAGGTCGTCAATGTTAGGCGGCAATAGTGAACGAAACACTTGATCCTTCACGCACCCCCATAAAAAAATCGCACGGGGTAAGATCCAGGCTTCTTGGGGGCCAGTGATGACGAGCCTGGTCACCATCTGCTCCTCGACCAATCCAGCGTTGCGGCAATGTATCGTTCAGGTATCCATGAACAGCTAGGTGCCAATGGGGTGGCGCACCATCCTGCTGGAAATAGAAGTCCCCCACCCCCTCTTCTAACTCAGGAAACAACCACTCTGTTAGCATGTCAAATAAGGGATTCCAGTAACATTGGGCTCGTGAAAAAAGAAAGGGCCAAAACAGTGTCTTTCGATACAACTCAAAATTCATTCACTTGGGGGTAAGTGCGCTTGCATTCGGTGGTTTTATGTGGAGGCTCCTGACCCCATATGAGCACGTTGTGCCGGTTCACCTTACCATTTTTATGGAACGTCGCTTCATCGCTAAAAACCAGCTTAGACATGATGGCACCGTATATCTCGTTCTGGGCCAGAACGAAAAGTGCAGAAATCCCGTCTCAGTTATTTTTACCTTTCAGTAACAGCCTGTATAAGATGTAAGAGGTATGGTTTGTAAAGCAATCACTTTCGCAACAATGTCCATACTATCGATTGAGGGATTGGCATTTCCCGGCTAGTTTGTTGAGTTGATTTTATCGGACTGCGAACGAACGCTTGTTGAATGCGTTGCACATTCTCTTCGGACACACACGACCGCTCGAAACTTTTGCCTTTGCAAAGGTACCCTGTGTAACGGAACTGACGAAACCAACGTACGATACTCCACCTATCAGGAGGACGACGTCCGTATTTGCGACGTAATTCACGTTGAACAGTCGTAACCAATTCACATTTAGCAAACTGAACAACACAGAATGCTNTCCGTATTTGCGACGTAATTCACGTTGAACAGTCGTAACCAATTCACATTTAGCAAACTGAACAACACAGAATGCCTTCTGTTGTTATGTCGCCATCGTGATGCCGACTAACACACGACGACAGACGCTCCCCGTGTCATCTCTCGGCACATAAAGAAAACATCAGACCATCTCCTTCACATTCATGTGTCTAATGCGAGCTCGCTTGCCCCTCACCACTTCAAACCGAGAGTTACGAACATCATCCAAATTGGAACACCGGAAATGCTAACAAGAGGGTGGAACGAGTTTGATTATCGCGTAGATGTAGTTCGGGCTGCTCATGGTGGTCACATTGAACATTTATGAATATGGANTTTCTGTTGTTATGTCGCCATCGTGATGCCGACTAACACATGACGACAGACGCTCCCCGTGTCATCTCTCGGCACATAAAGAAAACATCAGACCATCTCCTTCACATGCATGTGTCTAATGCGAGCTCGCTTGCCCCTCACCACTTCAAACCGAGAGTTACGAACATCATCCAAATTGGAACACCGGAAATGCTAACAAGAGGGTGGAACGAGTTTGATTATCGCGTAGATGTAGTTCGGGCTGCTCATGGTGGTCACATTGAACATTTATGAATATGGAAAACAAACTTCCCGGTTCCCTGTTTAATTTTATTTATCAATAAGATTGTAGGTTGTTTGGTTTTGTTATTATAGGCCTTCAAATTTGGGGTATTCTTTTATACTCATCCTGAATTCTAATGGCCTCTCCTTTCCCTCCTGAATCTGAGATAACACAACCCCGATACTTACATCACCAGCATCAGTGTCCAGAATGAATTTACCCGCTCTACTCGGGAATCCCACTACTGTGGGAGAACTCAGAGTTTCCTTTAGTCTATTGAAAGCAAGTTCACACTCTAGGGTCCAATAAAATTTTATTTTCGCCTCAGTCGGTATTTGCAGAGGCTTGGTGATCGTGGCGAACCTGAATTAAAATCGACGGTAGTAAGCACATAAGAACAGAAAAGTTCGCATTTCAGTTTTATGATTTGGTAGAGGCCAATTTCTTATTGTTCTGGTCTACTCATGTTTTGTTGTAATCCCATGGGCCTACACAACATGGCCCAAGAAATTAATTTTCCTTTGGTATAGTTGGCAATTCTTGGGAACTAATTTCAGGTTGGCTACAGTGACTTTCTGAAACACAAAATCTAGGTGTGTCATGTGCTTTTCCAATGTTCTTCCTATGACCACAAAGTTGTCTAGATACACCTTAAAAATGCCCAATGTCAGAATTTTCCCCATCAGTCGTTCGAAGGTGACAGGGGCATTGCATAGCCAAGAGCATAACCTTTAATTGCCAGGTTAATTTCCCTTTGGCACAAAAGGCAGTCTTTTCCTTCTCTTCCGGCACCACCTCGCACTGCCTATACCCATTCTTCATGTCTAATGAAGAAAACTAGTCTGAACCTGCTAGGCTATGCAGTGTGTCGTATATCCTAGGGAGTGGTTAAGAATCTTTATTGGTCACATTAATAAGTTGGTGGTATTCGACACAAAATCTAACAGAACCATCTTTCTTTTTTACAAGCACAATGGGAGAAAACCATGGACTGACTGATCGATCTATCACATCTAAATTCCTCATCTCTTTCAGAATGCCATCAACCATCTCTTGTTAAGCTAGCAGTAGTTGCCTTAGTGTCTGCTTTATGGGTCTGGCATCCCCTGTGTCGATGTGGTGACATGCAACATTAGTTCTGACAAGTTCATTGGGCTCACAGGAGAAAGAACTTCTATTTTTTTGTAACAATTCTGAAACTGTCCTTTCCTGTCGCCAGTTGAGGTTTTCTCTTGTTCTTGTAAGCAGTTCCCCCAGAGCATCAGCTAGAGGACATTAAGTATTTTGTGGGATTGAAGCTTCTGGAACATTTGGAAATACCTGTGAGACTTGCTTGCAAACCCCTTTTGTGTGCCCCTCCTCAAGACGGATAGCATGGTCAGATAAATTAATTATCCTAACAGGCAAACTGTCCGATTTTGAAGAAATCACAATTGTTGCTACAATGACACAATCTGGTAAAATGCCACATTTCTGGGCTGGTTCGATTATGCCCAACCACCTGACAAATTTTTCCTGGCTTCTGCCTGGAATAACAGATTTGCTAGATGCAGGGAACACAATCGACTGATTACACGCAACTGNTTTATGCCCAACCACCTGAGAAATTTTTCCTGGCTTCTGCCTGGAATAACAGATTTGCTAGATGCAGGGAACACAATCGACTGATTACACGCAACTGGGAAGCTAATTGGCGAAGATAAATACCGTCGCGTTGACATTACCAATTTGGTATTACCAGTCTGTAACACCCCCAGTCGAGTACTGATACAGAATCTCAACTTGAATAATACATCTAGACCCAAAATACATTCGTCCTCTATTTCTGCTATGTATGTATATATTATGATCTAAATTAAGGTTACCGAGCTATAAGAGTACCTTTCTCTTGCCATTGACTCGTGTGGTCTTGCCCGTTACTGTAGTTAAATAGCAGTAATCCATGCTCTTATAGGATGATCGCTGGAGGAAAGGCCTGACAATATCCGGTCTTGCTACACTTATAGTCGCCCCTGTGTCAACGACCATCTGACAAGAAATGTTATCTAGGTTCCCCTCCACCAATATGGCATTCAAAACCTGTTTAATTGAACGCAACTGCAAGGATATTGGGGCCTTCCTCCAGCAATCGCTGATATTTGCCCCTCCAGACCAGTATTTACAACTAACCCGAAGATGTTGCACTCTCGCCTGTCCCTTGCTGCCTGCTCCCTGGTTGCTGCTGCTGTTGCTGATTGTGAGGACAGTTGGCTCTCAGGTGGCCTGGCTGTCCACATGACCAACATTCCGGCCGTTTGGGTGGGGTACGGCGAATGTCTGTAGCGCAGACCCTGGAGGCGATGTCCCTCATGGTCGTCTTCAAGTCATTCAGCATTCTATTGATTCTGTTGTCCTCCACTGCATTCAGCATCTCTGCCCGCACTGGACATCGGTGCACTGATGCCTACCTTGCTGACTCCACCTCCAGTGCTCGGGCCAAGTCAATCTACATGGTGGGAGGCGCAGCCAACCTTACAACTTGCTGCACCTCGGTATCAGCGATAGCATCGACGAAGAAGCTGACTGCGATGACATATCGTGCCTCTTCAGATCATCTCTCTAGAAACAGGTGTGACAGCCTCACGATGATCTGCCACAGCTCATGCAGTGGTTGCCCTGGTCACTGGATGAGGCTTCGCAGTTTGGCACGGTGGGCGTAGTGCATATATCGGTTACCGAATCGCAGCTCCACGGCCAAAACCAATGTGGAGTACTCCAGTTGATGTCGTTCTGGCGGGGACTGTAGTATGTTCAGTGCAGGTCCCCTCAATAAAGCCGCCAAGTAGTATGCCTGCTGCTCTTCAGTCCAGCCATTCAGGGCGGCAACGATCTCGAACTGGTGCTCTATTCGTGTCAATGTGTCTGTCCAACGCAGGAGACGAGCTTAATTGCAATGCCGTTACCCACCCCTGGCTTATACATATTCACACTGCAGAACAGCAGGTCCTTTCTTGCGATGACTGTATTAGTGGCAACCTCTATCTTCTCCTCGTTACCCATATTTGTCCACTCTGTGGGGTCGATCTCAGCTCCTCCTCGGCCGCTGCGTGTTTTCTCGCCTGCTGCTGCGGGAATTCCTGTCATTCCTTCTTGAGTGCGCTCACTTCCTGTTTCATTTCTTGCTCAAAATTATTCATTCTCTTGTTTATACTGACGATCTTCTTGGCTACACAGTCTATTTTATAGTTCATTAACTCGCTTACACCTTCTATCTTTCTGTCCATAATGTATATTTTTCTATCCACATCTTTGTTTACACTGTTTATTTTTCTGTCTAGAAGTTCGCTAACACTACTGATTTGACTATCTACATTGTCTTTAACACTATCTGCAACACTATTTATCTTACTATTTGCATTTTCGTTAACACTATCTACAAGACTATTTATTTTACTATTTACATTTTCATTAACACTAGTAATTCGGCTACCCAGTCCTTCCATAAGAGCACGGAGTGCTTCTATCTCTGCCGAAATTTTCCTCGTTAGAATTCACAAATGTTTTAATTATTGGTACTATTACTACAAATATTTTTGNCTATCTCTGCCGAAATTTTCCTCGTTAGAATTCACAAATGTTTTAATTATTGGTACTATTACTACAAATATTTTTATATTTCCAAAATTATCCTACTAGTTAATATTCTACTGTGATCTTAATTAATTTTTTTTCCTGAAATTAAATGCATCTATTCCACTTCTGACACCAATGTTACAGTTTTCTCTCAAGTCAGTGAGCTGAATCAGGTAAGTTATGGGGTGGAGGTCTTAATCAAATAAAATAGTTAATTAAAATTTCCCAATTTTATTTACAAAAACTANAGGTAAGTTATGGGGTGGAGGTCTTAATCAAATAAAATAGTTAATTAAAATTTCCCAATTTTATTTACAAAAACTAAAAACCAAATTCCCTTGACTCAACATCTTATAATAAATTCATTTCACTTAATGTTTACAATTAATTACATATATCAATACAATTGACAATTATCTCAAAGAAATTAATGTATTTATATAATAAAAAATCAGTCCCAAAAGACAGTATATCAAAACATATACAATTATTATAACAATGATATATCCATACTTGGCTGTTAAAATATTTACAATAAGGTCCGTATAACATGTTATTCAGTCCCACCTCAGTTTAGTCCAGGTCCCACCAGTCCGCAATGTTCGAGAGTTCTCCGAGCTCCCTCATCTACAGTTGCCTTTACTTGTTGGGTTTCACGTCTTCTCGACCATTCACACCACAGACACCTCGTACGCCGTCATCTCGTAATCTCCCGTCGTCGTCCCTCGTCTACATGTCGCTCGATTACTGCACTCCACTAATTGGCTTCCACCAAGAGACTCTTGGCCGTTGGAACGCTGCAATATTTATAGGGTCGTGGGTCATCGCCCAAAAAATTTCTCTAAATGCTGCGTTGCACCGAGGATCCAAATTCCAAGAAAATTCTTGCGTATCCTCTACACTTGTCGGCTTCTCCAGCAAGAGGGAGGAGGGGCTGTGACGCCAGCCAGCAGCCGGGTGGCGAGACTGGGCAGACCACCTGGGGGAATGATGAGGGTCGAGGTAGCTCAACCCTCCCACAGCGCCAGCCTGCGCGTAACAGGAACTTTGTGCGGGAGGCGAGAGGTCACGTGCATAACAGTATGAACATAAAAATAACGTGTGTGTGTTTAAATGTGGTTGATCTGTGTGATAGTTTGCATGTACATGTACGTTTATAAGTTTCTCGAAAGAAGTACGATACTAAATTAACATTTATGTTTTTAATACACAGCTTCCTCCTATGATGTTTCATTGATACTGTATTGTGTTGTATTGTATACATTCCGAGAGATTTCGCGTCACGGTGGACAAGTAAAGAGTAGATCATTTTCGCGGTAATATTATCATTATGAGAGCTAAACTTTGTGATATTATTCATGTGCAATGCATGAATATTAAATTATTTAGTTATAATTTATTGTTTTAGGAAAGGCCTACATCGGTAACAATGGTTTGAGATTTCACATGCAGATGTGGGTGTGCAAAGAAGTTTTCCTATGATCAAAAAGACATTATCTTTAAGTGCTTTAATGTGTATCTCCAGGGTCGCCTGCAACAGNAAAGAAGTTTTCCTATGATCAAAAAGACATTATCTTTAAGTGCTTTAATGTGTATCTCCAGGGTCGCCTGCAACAGAAACAAGTATGTACAGTGGCCTGTTTCATAAACTATCTGTCAAATAATAATATAACCCATAGGCCCAATTTAGCCTACGTGCCAAATCCAAAAAGTTCTTCACACCAATAGCAGCATAAAATAATATCAATATAGGACAATTAATATTTAGTCATGTGGTTTAGTAGAGTTGTAATAATGTTTGAATACTGACATTTTACATTTCACATTTCCACTCGGTTTTATCGGTTACTCTTGTTTAGTACTATTAATAAAACAGTGCGTATAGTACAAGTATAAATTACAGCATAGGCCTATCTTAATTAAAACATTGCCCCTCTGCAGGTTCAGACACGACGTCCTCGCAAGCCGAATACCAAACTGANAAAGAAGTTTTCCTATGATCAAAAAGACATTATCTTTAAGTGCTTTAATGTGTATCTCCAGGGTCGCCTGCAACATAAACAAGTATGTACAGTGGCCTGTTTCATAAACTATCTGTCAAATAATAATATAACCCATAGGCCCAATTTAGCCTATGTGCCAAATCCAAAAAGTTCTTCACGCCAATAGCAGAATAAAATAATATCAATATAGGACAATTAATATTTAGTCATGTGGTTTAGTACAGTTGTAATAATGTTTGAATACTGACATTTTACATTTCACATTTCCACTCGGTTTTATCGGTTACTCTTGATTAGTACTATTAATAAAACAGTGCGTATAGTACAAGTATAAATTACAGCGTAGGCCTATCTTAATTAAAACATTGCCCCTCTGCAGGTTCAGACACGACGTCCTCGCAAGCCGAATACCAAACTGAGGGAAACTTCTCACCAGTATTACATCACATGTGGAGCTCTCCAAGTTAAGGTATGCATGAATGTATTCCATGCACTACACGGCTTGAAGCGAGGAAGATTGGAGTGGAAAGTAAAATGTTTGGGTCGCTCCCCTACAGACCTCAGAGGCAAGCTTTCTCCTGGATGTAAAAAACCAGATCCTGTGAGCCAAATGTACGTGATTTTATCACCAACATTAGCACCCTCGACATTGGACATTGGACCCTTGCTCTAAGGGTCTCACTGTCAAGTATCTACCTGCTGACGTGGCTCTGTCACAGTTACATAAAGACTTTCTGGATAAATATCCATATCTGCATAAATATGTAAAATACTGGTTGTTTAACTATATATTCCTACATAATTTTCGTCTAAAATTTGGCCAGCCGAAAAAAGATATTTGTGATACGTGCATGAAAATGGATGCACAGTGAAAGGTGGCTATTGCCGAGCATGCAAAGAAACCTGTAATACTGGAGAAAAAAGTGCGCCGTCAAAGTTCACTTTTACGCTTATTTACAGGAAGTCATGGAAGCTTCTCAGAATTACCTCTCAATACAGGACAATTGTTTCGATTACCAGAAAAATCTACATTTTCCCATAACAAATATCGGAAAAGAGTATTACAAAAGTTAACTGTGGCTGCACAGTTTCGGTGTGTATAACCAGGTTTCCAATTATGCGACTGTATTTTTGTACTCTGAAACATTTGTTGATAAATCACCAAATGATGTTATTAGCTGCATGAAATGGTACGTTGCATACAAAGTTCATCAATCAGTCAGGGAACCACGTGTTTTCATGGACAATTGTGCATCACAGGGCAAATAAATATACATGTTTGCATGNATACTGTATTTTTGTACTCTGAATCATTTGTTGATAAATCACCAAATGATGTTATTAGCTGCATGAAATGGTACGTTGCATACAAAGTTCATCAATCAGTCAGGGAACCACGTGTTTTCATGGACAATTGTGCATCACAGGGCAAATAAATATACATGTTTGCATGTTGGTTGCTTGTTGCTCAGGTACGTTTTCAGAAAGTTTGTTTGTAATTCCCGAACCTAGAGCATTCTTTTATGCCCATCGACAGAATATTTAGCAATATTGGGAAGAAGAAGCGGCCAAAATATAAAGTCTTAGTCCATCCACATGGTTAAGTTTACTAAAGAAACTCTACACAGGAAACCCATTGATGTGTATATGTCAAACGTCCACTCACCGATAATAGGCAAAATGATGGCACTCCAGTTTTTGAGGTCTATGATTTCAAAGCTGCATTTGATACAGTCATGTTAAAAAGTGTTCCTGATTTTGCTGCAATCCGGGTGTCTTTTTCAAAATAGGAAGTATACCTGAAATTCGTGCTACTATGTTATGTGAAGTTTTTCGCCCCCAATCTATTTTGAAGAGAGGGTTGAGTTTTCACTACTTACAGAGGGCGTGTGATGATTCTAAATAGACACCAACCAGGTTTCTTCCAATGAAGAAGGCAAAATTCATGATGTTCTGTTTTTGCTGGAACATATTTCTCTGCCAGAGGGTATGACTCAATGTTGAATGTAAGTGACGTGGAAGATGATGTAGTAGTGATGGATCTATGTGATTAAAATAGAGGTCATAGAATGTGTATGTGACTAATTTTTGCTATGGTATAGTGAAAAATCATAATTAAAGTTCAAAAGTGAAACCAAAGAAACACCGGACAGGTTTCAATCAATTATGAAGGCATAATCTGATGACGTTTGGTTTTAGGTGGAACATATTACTCTGCCAGAGAGTACTACCTTCTNTCACTACTTACAGAGGGCGTGTGATGATTCTAAATAGACACCAACCAGGTTTCTTCCAATGAAGAAGGCAAAATTCATGATGTTCTGTTTTTGCTGGAACATATTTCTCTGCCAGAGGGTATGACTCAATGTTGAATGTAAGTGACGTGGAAGATGATGTAGTAGTGATGGATCTATGTGATTAAAATAGAGGTCATAGAATGTGTCTGTGACTAATTTTTGCTATGGTATAGTGAAAAGTCATAATTAAAGTTCAGAAGTGAAACCAAAGAAACACCGGACAGGTTTCAGTCAATTATGAAGGCATAATCTGATGACGTTTGGTTTTAGGTGGAACATATTACTCTGCCAGAGAGTACTACCTTCTNTCAATTATGAAGGCATAATCTGATGACGTTTGGTTTTAGGTGGAACATATTACTCTGCCAGAGAGTACTACCTTCTGTTACCCGGTGATGTATGGAAGTGATGTGGAAGATGTAGTAGTCAAAATGGAATGTTGTGCTATTTAATTGAAGGTCATATAATGGGTCTGTGATAGATTTTTATTGTAGTAAAGTGAAAAACCCTAACAAATCAGGGACAGAAGTTGTTAAGTCAAGTGACTTAACAAATTTTGAGTTTTTTATGTCAATAGTTGTTTTAAGTCGTGACTTGACAATTTGGTGCCACGCGTACTGCATGAAATATACAACATCCATATTGCATCACAAGTTCATACACTTCACTGCCAACATACAAACAAAAATTCTTATATTTATATTAATACTTCGGTATTTCAAAACATTTGTGAAAACTTTAACTAACTCTCCTGTAAAATTTAGAAAGACTGACTTGGTAACTTTCGATTCTGAGTACCTCGATTTCACCATACGTGAAATGCATGTCAGTCAGTTCGCATTACCCCACTCCATCACATTCGTTGTGAAGAAATGTCTGCTGCGTTAACTACCAACGCAATGCTAGCAGGCAGGCAACCTCATACACCAATTGGTACAACAGGAATCAATGCAATTATGCACTTGCCCGCAGTAACTGCTCAGCCGTCCACAATCTTATAAACCTGTTGCCATAGGACAGCGATATAAGCCAGGTTAACAAATCACATGCCATGCATGACAGTGATACAGGCTGCCTACCAACCAGGATACTATTAATCTTCTTTCCAAATATACATGTAATTTCTCAGGAAACTAGGAATTAGCGGATTCTATCAAGGCTACCTTTCTAATAGTTTTTTTTAATGTTTATTACTAACGTGTAATGACAATTTGCTTCAAGCCCGGGGTTACAAAGTTCCAAGCAATTGAAGGTGCCAACCACTTCTTAATGTTTTAAGGGTTGTATTATCTGTAACGCTGTTTTGTGTGATAATCTGCGTTGTAAACGTTTTCCTANACTTCTTAATGTTTTAAGGGTTGTATTATCTGTAACGCTGTTTTGTGTGATAATCTGCGTTGTAAACGTTTTCCTACATGCCAATTTTCGTTGCTTATTCGCCAGTGGTTTCCATTTTATCGTTGCAAAACACATGTTCAATCGCAACGTTTCAGGCCCTCTACCACCCTCAGAAATCACTTTAGGCCGTATGTCCTATATATGTTTCCTTANCTTATTCGCCAGTGGTTTCCATTTTATCGTTGGAAAACACATGTTCAATCGCAACGTTTCAGGCCCTCTACCACCCTCAGAAATCACTTTAGGCCGTATGTCCTATATATGTTTCCTTATTTATTTGTTCTAGAGATTCAGCTCACGTAATGTTATTTAACTACACAGTCTGAATATGAGTTTTTCTTCAATCCGGCATCCCCAAACATATAATTAAAATTTAATGAAATATTTAAATAATTACGGTAATTAAACAAGAAGTTACTGATAACTAATGAGCCTACTTTCCTCCTACATTGGTGCAAATACATTTTAGTAAAGTTCTTGAAATCTTATATGATGGGTAGGCATTGAAGTCTCATTGACAGCAATATCATTAGAGATGAAACTAGAAACATGTGAAACAGTAAAATACAATTTAAGTACATGAGTAACTTACCCGAGATTCGAATTCAGGAAAACTCGTAAAATTAAGTTAGCTTGAAATCAACTGCATCACAGAGGTAGAATTCGGAGCATCAACTTCGGATGTCATCAGTCTTGTGTTTTTAATTATAGGTTTCACTAACCAGAAATACTTACTCAGCCATCATTTTGAAAATTAGTGTCTGAGCCACTAAAAAACACAAGTTTACATAACCTACCATAACGCTACTAACGTAAAAAATTGTATGGAAATTGGTTAATTTGTCTCAGAGATATGGCATAAAGACCTTATTTTCTTAAATAGGGCTATCTTACAAAATTGCTTAAAAAGAAACTCTGTACACGATGTTTGTGAGAAATAATGTCAGCAAAAAAGTTTGATTTAAATTGTTAAAATATTAAAAAGATATGCCAAACGTTTAANTCTGAGCCACTAAAATCACAAGTTTACATAACCTACCATAACGCTACTAACGTAAAAAATTGTATGGAAATTGGTTGATTTGTCTCAGAGATATGGCATAAAGACCTTATTTTCTTAAATAGGGCTATCTTACAAAATTGCTTAAAAAGAAACTCTGTACACGATGTTTGTGAGAAATAATGTCAGCAAAAAAAGTTTGATTGAAATTGTTAAATTATTAAAAAGATATGCCAAACGTTTTAAAATATTAAATTGGCCGCCATTTTTTTAATTATTGCCTGACCCCATTTAAATTAAGTAACTATACTTGGCCTTCTGTAAGTGTACAAAATTGTGTTGAAATTAAACGAATTATTCCGTAAATATTACAAAATGCTCACTCAGTTTACTCACCCGACACTACTTTGCAAAAAATCTGCCAAGTAGGATTTCTGTATGCATATCGGTTTATTGGCCCTCCAGATATGGCATAAAACCTCCAATGATCATGTGACGATATTCATAAATGGAGGGCAAAAAGTTTATATATTAGCACATTCCATTATTGTCATAGTTTAAATATACAAACTTAAATTTAAATATTTTACAAAGTTTCGTAGATATAGCAAACTAAATTAATTTTTCTATATGTGCCATTTAGAAAATAAGAGAAAAACATACACAAAATAACATAGCCTGCCATAGTACAACTTCTTCGCCAAATTTGAAAGAAATCAGTTGATTGTTTCCCGAGATATGTCATAAAAATAATATAATTTCATGTTTTGCTATCTTACAAAACGGAGGAGAAATGAGAGTTTACATAGATAATTTCAATTGTTTCTCGGGAAAATACTTAAAAACTTGATTAATTTCCTGTAGTTATATCGTACAAAATGGTGGACAAATGTTTCGTATTTCGGATTTTTTGATGCTTGTAATAGATACTGTCAGTAAACAAAATTTGGTTTAAATTGGTCAAATGGTATTGTAGTTATACCAAATAAACCTAAAATATTGATATGGNTCTTCGCCAAATTTGAAAGAAATCAGTTGATTGTTTCCCGAGATATGTCATAAAAATAATATAATTTCATGTTTTGTTATCTTACAAAACGGAGGAGAAATGAGAGTTTACATAGACAATTTCAATTGTTTCTCGGGAAAATACTTAAAAACTTGATTAATTTCCGGTAGTTATATCGTACAAAATGGTGGACAAATGTTTCGTATTTCGGATTTTTTGATGCGTGTAATAGATACTGTCAGTAAACAAAATTTGGTTTAAATTGGTCAAATGGTATTGTAGTTATACCAAATAAACCTAAAATATTGATATCGAAGCCATTTTGCAAATAAGTGCATAATAAAATGTTATTACTCATATTTACATTTCCTATAATAGTATTTCTTACGTGCCAAGTTTGTCAAAAAATTGGTTCAGTAGTTTGCGAGATATAATGTAAAATATTTATTTTTACATGCGGTGATATCTTTCACAATGGCTGTGAAAATTGGTTGTTGTATAGCTTATATGATGCTTGTAATACATTCCATCACCGTACAAAAGTTGGTTGAAATCGAAACTCGGTACACATATAGTAATAAGTAAGGACACCTGAATTTTACAGTTTTCGACAACGGCGAGCACTTGCTTTCCATATGGTAGTCATTTTTATAATTTAGGGGAATATGCCATATCTCGGAAACCATTCAACCGATTTAAACCAAATGTTGTGTGCAGACAGCGCAAGGTGTAAGCTTTGAATAAATAGGTAAATTTTGTGTTAGTTGGCCATTTTGTAAGATANTTGTGTGCAGACAGCGCAAGGTGTAAGCTTTGAATAAATAGGTAAATTTTGTGTTAGTTGGCCATTTTGTAAGATAGCGCTACATTAAAATTGAAGCTTTTATGTTATATCTCGAAAACTTCTCAATATTTTTCACCAAATTTGACGAGTAAGTAATAATAAGAAAGCCCAGGTAAATGTAAGTAATTTAACTGAATGAGGCACTTATTCCAAAAATGGCGGTCATGCGAATATTTTCAGTTTCTTTGGTATTACTACCATACCATTTGGCCAATTTCAACCAAATTGTGTATGCTGACAGTACCTATTACGAGAATCATAGAAACCAAAAAAACAAAATTTTTAGTAGGCCATTTTTTAAGATAGCGCTACATGAATTAATTAAGTTTTTGTGTAATAACTCGGTAAACAATTGACATATTTCTACCGAATTTTGCAAACAAGTAGCAATATGGCGGGCCATATAAACTGATAAAATTTTAGAGTGTCAGACACATGTTTTCAAATTGGCAGCAAAATAAAAATGTTATATCATACTTTTTTATCTACGTAACTACAAAACAAAATTCAACTTAATTTTTTATGCTGATAGTATCAATTATCATCAAAATTGTCTATGCAAAGCCTCATTTCTTCGCCAATTTGTAAGTTAGCCCCAGATGAAATAATACATCTTGCTTATCGTATCTCGGGGAACAATCAACACATCTTTTTCAAATTTGGCGAAGACGTTGTATTGGGGTGGTCCATATTTTGCGTATGTTCTAAGTGTGCAAGTCTCTTATTTTCCAAATGGTGCCTATACAAACATTTTAGTTTTGTGTGCTTTATCTAAGAAACTATGTAACTTATTTAAATTTAACTTTGTAAATTGTATCTATGATGATCATCAAATGTGATAATTANATCTAAGAAACTATGTAACTTATTTAAATTTAACTTTGTAAATTGTATCTATGATGATCATCAAATGTGATAATTAATTAACTCTTTGTCATCTATTTATGAAGATCGCCATATGAACAATGGAGGTTTTATGACATATCTCGAGGACCAATCAATCTATTCATACCAAAATTTCACGCAATTATTGCTACAGTTGTGTATGTTAATCATCATGTGTTTTGTGTAGCATGCATGTTTTAATGGGGTTAATATAAATAATTTATATTAATTTGTTATATCTATGAAACGTTTCAACAAAATTCATACCAAATTTTGTACACGAACAGTATTAATTAGAAGCATCATTTATGCATACAGAGATCCTCTTTTGCCGGATTTTTGCATTATATTGTCAGGTGAGTCAATTGAGCATTATGACATATTTCCGGAACAATTAAACTAATTTGCACCAAATTTGCATACCTACAGAAAGCCACATAAAGTTATAGACAATGCTCAGATTATGTTTTTTCTAAATTGCAGTCATATAAATATTTTGATATATTTGGCATATCTATTTAACAATTTAAGAAATTTTGTTAATTATTTTATGATGGCGTTATCAATTAGAAATAGCGTGTACAGCGCCTCTATTTAGGCAATTTTGCAAGACAACCTTGTTTAAGGAAATAAGGATTTTACGCCATATATAGCTGACCAATAAACCGATTTACACCAAATTTTTCACACAAGTAGCATTATGGTAGGCCATGTAAACTTAAGTGTTTTAAGTGGCTCAGGGACTTATCAAAATAATGGCTGTGTAAATATTTCAAGTAAGTGAACCTTATCACTCAAAACCTTAGAATATTACATTCGAAGTTGATACTCCGAATTCTACCTCCGTGATGCAGTTGATTTCACAATAGCTTAATTTTACGGGTTTTTCTGAATTCCAATCCCGGGTAAGTCACTCGTGTATTTTAATTGTCTTGGTATTCTTTCACATGTTTCTGGTTTCATCTCTAGTGCCATTGCTTTCAATGAGACGTCAACGCCTACCTACCATCTAAGCTTTTAAGATCTTCACTAAAATTTATTTGCACTCATGTAGAGGAAAGTAGGATCATTAGTTATCAGTAACTTCTTGTTCGCAAGCGGTTTTCCAACTGATATGGGGTGNAATGAGACGTCAACGCCTACCTACCATCTAAGCTTTTAAGATCTTCACTAAAATTTATTTGCACTCATGTAGAGGAAAGTAGGATCATTAGTTATCAGTAACTTCTTGTTCGCAAGCGGTTTTCCAACTGATATGGGGTGAATTTTACTTTTTGACTACAGACATGCTCTTTGTAGGGTACCTAAAGTTGGTTCGGTAGTTTAGATATTAGACTCCCATCGTGGATGTTTCCAATTTGATGTCAGGCCCCAGCAAGCGGGAATTTCCCGTGCGGAGATTGACACGTCGGGAGGTTGCGGAGAAGGCCATGGTGTTGGGGCTGTGTTCCACGCCACCGCTGCTCCCCGCCTTCTCATTTCGCTCTGGCCACCCATTCACCGCGGCTGGCCGGAGCGACAGGTCTGTCACTCAGGTAGGGCGCCCGACTCCAATTTACCGCCCACCTCCTCTCTTGCTTGTTGTTCACCCTGGAGGCGGGACCACGTGCAGATTTACAAGCTCTCTGCTTCAGCGGCCTACACCCAAGGTGTGAAGAGAGGGGGCGCAGCAACGTTTGGTGTACACTGTGATAAGCCAAGTGTGAGCAGTTAAGGGTGTTTTNAGGTGTGAAGAGAGGGGGCGCAGCAACGTTTGGTGTACACTGTGATAAGCCAAGTGTGAGCAGTTAAGGGTGTTTTCCACGAAAAAAATTATTATTTTGTATTTAAACCACATACTTTTCAACTTTTAGGCATTATCTATGATTACTCTTTCGTAGAAAAAAAAAACAATTCTGAGTGCATAGTTTTACGGTAAATTTATGTCAATATCACAATTTTACTGTTTCAGTAATGTACAAATAATGAAAACTAGCTTATGTACGGCAATAAGATAATGCACTCTGTACGAAGTACGAAATGACATGAGACACTTTAAGATGTCTTTAAAATCGTACAAGGATTTTTTAATTTTTTTTTTTCATTTTTAAAACATTGCTGAAAATAGGGAAGTTTTTGCACATTTTTTATTTGTGTCTGCCTCTGATTTTTCGTAAAATATGTTTTGCTAAGCATACCTTAAAATTAATTAAGACACGACCTTTCAATTGCATTCGTTAAAATTCCTGCAAATAGTTTGGTTTATTTTATTGTACATTACAAAAACAGTACAATGCTAACTTCGACATCATTTCGCAAAAACCATGCGATCTAAAAAACATTCTGGGGAAAAATTAGGCACAGATAATGTCTATAAGTTGGGCATTATATGGTACAAATATAAAACGTCACTTTTTATCGTAGCCAACGCCCTTACATTTATGTGTAAAGGATATACAATTAAAGTTATAATATATAATGTTTCGTAGTTAAATAAAAAATTTGTAATAAAATATAATGCTCTTGTTGCTATATTTTTTTCTATCCCTCAAGCTATCTGTTAAATACAAAATTTGTAATAAAATGTAATTCTCTTATTGCTATATTTTATCTATCTCTCAAGCTATCTGTTAAATAAAATTTCGTTGCATTTCGGAATTTTTCTCTACCTACTCTCCATACGTCAGACCCCCATATCAATATCGGTGTTCAAATTTAGGTAGCATTTTAAGCCTACGCTCCTTGGGAATATTCTTACATGAATTTATGTACGTATTCAGTATGTGTGTTATATTTTCTCCCAAAATAGATTTTTAACGTTACACCTAATTTTACAAACTCTGTACAATTTTTATTCGTAGTTAGGATACTCATCTTCCAGTTTTCAGCCATATTTATTACTTATTTTCAAATTGGTGGCCTTAGAAGATTNCTTCCAGTTTTCAGCCATATTTATTACTTATTTTCAAATTGGTGGTCTTAGAAGATTTTTGGGTGATGCATACATATCATCTAAGACACCATACTACCCGTTGAAACCTAAATTATACCCTGCTAGCGTTTTTTAATTTAATAAATATTGTGCATGGTTAATTGATCCTTTTGGGAGCTAGTGCAACCTAAGAACTCTTGTACGTTATACTTTAGGAATTACCAAAGCACTTCCACCAAATTTGGTATTAGACAGCATTGCAAAAGCTACATAATAAATACAAAACCATTATAGATGAGTAAATGTTATTATATAAATGCTGGCTATACAAATGTGTATAGTGATCATTTGTAATGTGGCTAAAACCGTTACGCTGATTTGAACAAATGTTAATGGCAGCGTCTGACGAAAAAATTTTATTCCCTTACTAACACCCTCTTTCGTCAGTCAATAAGAAAGATACCCCCTCATGAATAATTTAGCTCATAAATTATATTTCAGGAAACATTCACGTGGTTTTTGCTAGTGTCAAAACTCAAGCAGTGCAATAAAAGGATTATGGCCATTATAAATGTATGATATATTGAACATTTATTTCTGCAGTGGTGACCAAATACTTTAGTTTCGTAATCCTATATCTAGTATCCTGTGCAAGATCTGCACAAATAAACTTGATTCGGTGTCATTACCTAATGACAAAATGTGACTGTTTTTGAGAGAAACCTGCACCTGAAAATTGAAACGTGTATAATATATCTCAAGATATATTCGAAAGGTTCCCTCCATATCTGGTGTACTAATATTGTTGTATATTGTACCTATCATTTGCGAAATTTTGCCTGCTCTTCACAGCGTTTATATTTCTTACAATTCTTGGCCTCTTATGTTTACCTCTGATATGTAGCAGATTGAGATTCATTCCTGATTTTTGCAACCCACATCCTGAATGATATGNGGAATTACCAAAGCACTTCCACCAAATTTGGTATTAGACAGCATTGCAAAAGCTACATAATAAATACAAAACCATGATAGATGAGTAAATGTTATTATATAAATGCTGGCTATACAAATGTGTATAGTGATCATTTGTAATGTGGCTAAAACCGTTACGCTGATTTGAACAAATGTTAATGGCAGCGTCTGACGAAAAAATTTGATTCCCTTACTAACACCCTCTTTCGTCAGTCAATAAGAAAGATACCCCCTCATGAATAATTTAGCTCATAAATTATATTTCAGGAAACATTCACGTGGTTTTTGCTAGTGTCAAAACTCAAGCAGTGCAATAAAAGGATTATGACCATTATAAATGTATGATATATTGAACATTTATTTCTACAGTGGTGACCAAATACTTTAGTTTCGTAATCCTATATCTAGTATCCTGTGCAAGATCTGCACAAATAAACTTGATTCGGTGTCATTACCTAATGACAAAATGTGACTGTTTTTGAGAGAAACCTGCACCTGAAAATTGAAACGTGTATAATATATATCAAGATATATTCGAAAGGTTCCCTCCATATCTGGTGTACTAATATTGTTGTATATTGTACCTATCATGTGCGAAATTTTGCCTGCTCTTCACAGCGTTTATATTTCTTACAATTCTTGGACTCTTATGTTTACCTCTGATATGTAGCAGATTGAGATTCATTCCTGATTTTTGCAACCCACATCCTGAATGATATGCATAAATGCTTATATTATTTCCATGAAAAAAAAATTGGTTCTTAATTTTCGCAATTAGTTTATACTCTAACGTCTTGGCTCCTTCCTGTTTTTCACATACAAGGTGTGAAGAAAGGGGGCGCAGCAACGTTTGGTGTACACTGTGATAAGCCAAGTGTGAGCAGTTAAGGGTGTTTGCCACGAAAAAAATTATTATTTTGTATTTGAACCACATACTTTTCAACTTTTAGGCATTATCTATGATTACTCTTTCGTAGCAAAAAAAAAAAAACAATTCTGAATGCATAGTTTTACGTTAAATTTATGTCAATATCACAATTTTACTGTTTCAGTAATGTACAAATAATGAAAACTAGCTTATGTACGGCAATAAGATAATGCACTCTGTACGAAGTACGAAATGACATGAGACACTTTAAGATGTCTTTAAAATCGTACAAGGATTTTTTTATTTTAATTTTTTTTTTTTTCATTTTTAAAACATTGCTGAAAATAGGGAAGTTTTTGCACATTTTTTATTTGTGTCTGCCTCTGATTTTTCGTAAAATATGTTTTGCTAAGCATACCTTAAAATTAATGAAGACACGACCTTCCAATTGCATTCGTTAAAATTCCTGCAAATAGTTTGGTTTATTTTATTGTACATTACAAAAACAGTACAATGTTAACTTCGACATCATTTCGCAAAAACCATGCGATCTAAAAAACATTCTGGGGAAAAATTAGGCACAGATAATGTCTATAAGTTGGGCATTATATGGTACAAATATAAAACGTCACTTTTTATCGTAGCCAACGCCCTTACATTTATGTGTAAAGGATTTACAATTAAAGTTATAATATATAATGTTTCGTAGTTAAATAAAAAATTTGTAATAAAATATAATTTTCTTGTTGCTATATTTTTTTCTATCCCTCAAGCTTTCTGTTAAATACAAAATTTGTAATAAAATGTAATTCTCTTATTGCTATATTTTATCTATCTCTCAAGCTATCTGTTAAATAAAATTTCGTTGCATTTCGGAATTTTTCTCTACCTACTCTCCATACGTCAGACCCCCATATCAATATCGGTGTTCAAATTTAGGTAGCATTTTAAGCCTACGCTCCTTGGGAATATTCTTACATGAATTTATGTACGTATTCAGTATGTGTGTTATATTTTCTCCCAAAATAGATTTTTAACGTTACACCTAATTTTACAAACTCTGTACAATTTTTATTCCTAGTTAGGATACTCATCTTCCAGTTTTCAGCCATATTTATTACTTATTTTCAAATTGGTGGCCTTAGAAGATTTTTGGGTGATGCATACATATCATCTAAGACACCATACTACCCGTTGAAACCTAAATTATACCCTGCTAGCGTTTAATTATTTAATGAATATTGTGCATGGTTAATTGATCCTTTTGGGAGCTAGTGCAACCTAAGAACTCTTGTACGTTATACTTTAGGAATTACCAAAGCACTTCCACCAAATTTGGTATTAGACAGCATTGCAAAAGCTACATAATAAATACAAAACCATTATAGATGAGTAAATGTTATTATATAAATGCTGGCTATACAAATGTGTATAGTGATCATTTGTAATGTGGCTAAAACCGTTACGCTGATTTGAACAAATGTTAATGGCAGCGTCTGACGAAAAAATTTGATTCCCTTACTAACACCCTCTTNCGTAAGCCAATGATAAAACACTGTACTCGTTTTCGGAATCGACCCAGGTTTGATTCTCGGTCCGGCCATCTTGATTTAGATTTTCCATGATTTGCCGAAATTAATCCAGGCGAATGCTTTTTTGGTTTTTCAATTCAGATAATGGCCAATATCTTTCTCTGTTTCTGCTCCTACGTAAAATTTATGTGAACGAAGGCTTCCACTCTATGTACCAATTTTCCACATTTTGCACGCCATTCGGCCACCCTTACCCCTTTTCGAAACCTACCGTACACTGTAACTTTTTGGGTATTTCTCAAGGTTCAGTTCTCTTGTTTTACGAAAGCCTCCCTTTCTCTTACTTTATCCCCTTATATTATGTTGTTTTTTTTTTTTTTTTTCAAATTCGGCCCTTCTCCCCCTAGATTTTTCTGAAATCTCTTTTCGATAGTTTCTGTCAATCATTAATGGTTTATGATACGCCATTCGTTATTCAGATATGACTCCTCCCTGCTGTCTTCTAAATTAAAAAATACATACCCGTTGTATCCAAACAGAACAATGTATTGTCTGGAGTAAAATCTTGCTTGCTGTTCATAAATGTGACTGAACTTTACTACCTATCACTGAACATGACCAAAAATACCTGCCACAACCAATTAAACCAAACATGAGAAAGCATGACCAAGAAAAACCTAATGTGACTAAGCATGTACTAATTCCTCAAACGTGACGATTGTAACATAAAAAATACAACAAAAAGTAAACAGTCATGACTATATATCACTAAGTGTAATAACCAGTGACCGTTAGTGACGACTATGCCTAAAATGCATGCATGCTCGCTAGTCTAACCACTTATTTTTCACGGACTGAAAATTAGTGTAAGGGTGACTGTTAATAAATGTATGTCATCCACNAAATGCATGCATGCTCGCTAGTCTAACCACTTATTTTTCACGGACTGAAAATTAGTGTAAGGGTGACTGTTAATAAATGTATGTCATCCACATGTTTTGCAGTGGTTGTATATTTTTGTTCAATTACTGATAAACGCGCTTAGTGATCCATCTTGAATATTTCGCGCAAAATTTGTAATATAAACTTCAAAGACATATACTGCATTTGGTAATTACTTAAGACCACAAGTCGAATAAAAATATTTTTCAACTGATATATTCGTGATCAAATTTCAGATACCGATTTTAGGCATTATTCAGTTCCATCTCGTAAAGCTCAGAGAAAATATAAATTATTTCACTTCTGGTACTACCCATAATTTTTTTGTAAAGGCTGTTCACAGTAAAGTGAACACTTTTTAGGCCCTGGTTAATTTTTCCTTTCAACCATATTTTATCATTTAACCACCTTCTTAAATAAATTTTCCCATGAAAGTAACAAACATAGTGTGTATACTTTACTTTACTCGGAAGTTAACGTCTAAGGATAAAATAAAATATATTTATTGACTACTATTCCAAATGACACAGCTTTCAAAAGTGCTCGCATTACCGTGAATTAGGCGTTTAACAAAACATATCCGAGTTTTAAAGCAAGCAATAATTATATTTTTGTTTTAAACACTTTTGATATTATTACATATAAGGTAAGAGAACATTTGAAACCAAGATACATAATTTTGCTTCGTTAGTTTTTTCATAACTGCTTGTCAGAACAACAACTTTACTTACTTTGAAATACACATCTAACAGAAACCATATGACTGGCAAAAATGAATTAATTTTCTCTTAAAATTTATAGCTCCTTCAATGTACGTAAGTTACGGAGATAAAGGTTTTTCAATTTCAATTGTTGAATATACCTACGAAATTTCTGTACAATATTGGTTTTTGCTAAGCACATATTAAAATGTACTGTTTCGTGCTGGCGATCTTTTTGACCCCGTCCCTTGGAACCACTGCCGCCAACCAACAATGTAGGTGAGATGCGACGCTGGCAGGAGACTAGTGGTCTACATCAACGGTTGGCGTGGTGCTAGGCGGATGTAACGTAGTTGTCATGCGCCTGCTTGACTGAGCTCAAATCCTAGTGTCAATATGACACCTTCGAGAATGTCGTCGATTTCCTCCTCTTTAGAGAAATGTCTCGATGTTGAATGAAAGCCATATTTGGGCATTCGTAAACGTAGACTTATCTGGAGAAGGAGCAGTGCATGTATAAGCTGTTCACGGTAAGTTGAACACTTTTGATATCAAGCTTTGAAAAACTTCGCTTTCACTATCCGCGCGTACTCTAAAAGACACGGTGTCTAGCATGGACCCGACAGAGTTGGTAGCTAAGGAGGCAGAGTAATCGCATGTCTTAACTGTGATAAAAAAACTGATAATTCAACAATTGTGAATTTTAACATTATTATTTCCCTTTCCATTTATTTATGGCTTATAAGTACGGTAATCAGCAAATTTGGAAAATATTTACTTTTTTTAATCATTTCACTGTTTCACTTGACCGACGCTTGAATTAAGTAATCACGTCCATGGCGATGTTAAGTTTTACATGTGAGGGGAGAATACACTACGTACATACCAGTAGATCTTAAGCAGGGTTTTCAAGAGTGACCAGTTTACCGTGAACAGCCTTTACCCATACAGTAACAATTTCCCTGCAGAAGACAGTTCTGGAGGGTGTCGTAGACGGTTGCGTCCAGCGAGTGATTCGACGAACGACAGCGCTCTTTCAGCATGGAGACGGACACCCGCGTGCCCAAGGCAACTGATGCGTGTGGTCGGCATGTTCCTGGACGAGTGTTCCTGTGTCTGATCTACCTATACTTTAAAAAAATCCGTACATTTACGGGAATTTTTACGGAAATTTACAGTTAATATACTGAAACGCAATCCGTAATAACGAAAAACCGAGTTAAGTCCGTAAATGCAAAATACGGAAAGTCTCCGTATTTCCTATAGCTTCATGTTACGGGCACGAACAATGCCGAGTCAACACAAAGATTTCTTCGCCACTGTAACAACAAAATTATCGTTTCTGCAGCAGTTATATAACATTTAGCGACACTTAAAAAACAGTAACTCTAATATAAACTGAAAAAGTGCTTATGGTAATGTAGTAGAAATACAAAAGTCATACGACATACATCATGGGACAGTTGTAGGTAAGAGCTTAGAGCCATGAGCATGTTACTTAATGTTTTAACTTTTTTAAATATATTTTTATAGACAGTAGAAAATTCACATAACGAAAATTAAACACTTTTTCATTATGTCATTGTATTTAAAACTGGAGGTACAAAAAGTTGAATGGGATGTTAACGGAGAGGTTCCATGAAATTTACGGAAAGTCCGTTTTTTGATAATCAAAGTGTCCGTAATTTTACAGAGAGTTTACAGAAACCTCTGGATAAATTTTTCCAACACTTTCCCCTAAAATGAAGTAAATCTTTTTTAACAATGTAGATGGCCCAACAATGGGAAGAGTCCATGAGAGACTGTCGCAAGTGGTGCTCTTGGATTCATGTAGATTGTTGGACTTCGTTATTACAGTCAATAGTATTAATTGAATGATTTGATGATTTTAATATGATATTTATATTCAGTTATATCAATTTCGTCTATTACCTCCGCATTTATGAGTTTAATGTACACACCTCAAAGAAAGTTTTGCATCGCCTGTAATTTGGTTGCTCATGGTATATTACACATTCGAATGACAGGCGTGATATTCTTTACTGAAAGAGTGTATTTTCATATCATACTTTCTCCTTGGGCCGTGAGTAACCAAGTAATTCAATTTTCCCGGTGAAGTAAAACTTAAGCCGTGTGTAGTAAGTTACAGTACATCGTGCAAAGCATAATGCTACATATGTATATTTACAGTATTGTAAATAAAGTAAAAATAATATCAAGCATTTTTATTTAATCAAGTAATTCATTACTTCACGAAACTACTTCATACAGAAAGCGATAGCAGTAATACGGCGAAATATTTCAGTGTCCCTTGGTTTGTTTTTATTTGTAAGTGTTTAGATTGATTGAGTTTGTGAGTTCCGGAAAAACTAAAATTGAAATTTTTGGTATTGAATTATGCAAACATTATATAATTTAAAATGGTTTTGTTCCCTGAGAAAAAAAGGTCACGATTAAAGCCTTAAAGTTGATAGTTGAATGTCACAAATTATTATTATGAAAGTTTTTTATCTAGTTTCTTCCATTTTTATACCTTTTGTAATTGTGCAATAAAGATTTGGCCCAACACCAGGAAATAAATAGCCAAAAACTGATTAAAGCGAAAACACGTATTCATCTAAATTCGTAGATTAGTTTAAAGTAGTTGAGTTAAATGATAACGATTGTTTAGTAGGTAAGTTGTTGATAATGCTGTGTGTTACATAACAAGGTTAGTATAATTGTGTTAGACTAGCAGATCTGTGTAACAACACTTATGCCCCACAAAAAATAATATTAGTTGCTGTTAAGTTAATAATTGTACTATTACGCACTGCCACTCGCACTACGCGCGAACTAAATGCGCGGTCCAGCTCTGTGGGGGGTGACCGACCTCGACCCTCCCCTCACCCCAGGCATACCAGATCGCTGCCCCGTCGTCCCCTCACCAAGGCAACATCGTTGGCGTCACAGTCCTTCCCCTTCCCCTTGCATGAGAAGCCGATGAGTTTAGAGGATGCGCAAGAATATTCTGGGAACTAGGACCCTTGGCCGTAACGCGGCATTTAGAGAAATTTCTGGGCGATGGCGTGTGACCATATAAATACTGGTCCAAGGATCGGCACTTTGTTGGTAGAGGTCATTTGCTGAGTGCGGTGATGTGATGGAAATCGGTGAAGAGGATGGACGACTACAAGAGACTGCGAGACGGCAACGTACGGGATGTTTGTGGTGTGAATGGACAAGAGGGCGTGAAACCCGGAGATTGAATGCTACTGTACATGAGAGAGCGCTCGGAGAACTATAAAACATTGCGGACTGGTGGGATCTGGACTAAACTGAGGTGGTACTGTATGAACATGAGTAGTTGTAAATAGTTGTTTCGAAGACAGCTTCGTGACAGGGGGCCAGGGAGCCATGCCGCAGAAACCTCATGCTCTTGCATTCCACCACCATGGCAGTCATTTTGTCATCCATTTTCCCTCGAAATATCCCTTTTTCCCTAAAAATTTCCTTTATTTCCCAAAGGGTTTTTTAAAATATAATTTTTATAAATTTTTTCAATGACTCTACCATGTGACTAAATGACTCATTTTTGGGTAATGAGGAACTGAGGATTCATGAGGGGTTTTCTCGTAGTCTACCCCTACCATACTTCATGCTCTCGAATTCACAGGGTGCAGCAGTGACAAAACGTATAGATGACAATCATAGGACAGCAGCCATATTTGTTTTAACATGAAAACAGGTCTGTGAATTAAATTCCCAAAATATTACGTCTCATAGTGGCCATATTTGTTTTTTTGACACGGGCCCCGCCACAGCGGCACAGTACATGTTAGAGTTATAATATGAACACTAGTTTTTATTTTAGAAAAAATGGTCAAATGAATTAAACACTTGTGTTTAATAGCACAAATAATAATAGTAATGTGTACAGTATCTCTGGTTTATTATTCATATTCCTCTATGAGATCTATATTTTCTCAGGTGTGCAAAATAATAAGATGTTCTGGTTTCCTTTACAAGTTTTTTCCACTAAGTATTTTAAAAAAAATTATCTCTGTTTTATTATTCATATATTCCACCGTGAGATCTCTATTTTCTCAGGTGCATGTGTATAACTTGTACAGTATCTCTGGTTTATTATTCATATTCCACCATGAGATCTATATTTTCTCAAGTGTGCAAAATAATAATATGTTCTGGTTTCCTTTACAAGTTTTTTCCACTAAGTATTTAAGAAAAAATTTAAATTTTTTAATAGCAATAAATAAATCATGTCTGAGGTAGATATATATATGTTTTTATTAAACACAATAAGTACATTTTTTTTATTCGTAGTAAGCAATCTGATTTTATTACAGTTTTTTGGAACTTTGATTAATTTATCCTGCTGGTGTCACCATAATGGTGTACAAACATATTTAAAAAAATATATTACACTTGGGATAATTTTCTAAGTATCGCAAGTTGCATCACTTACCAGACGCCGCTGCAACGTACTCCCGTTTACCATCTGCATGGAATAACCATGCAGACGGGCCCGGACTTGTAACCGGCAGTACACAATTCCTACAACACTATCAATACATATAAATAAATATATATATTGGTAACATCATAGATATAATGAACAGGTAGGTTGCGAAGCAGCAGGGGGACGACAATTGAAGCGAATGCTTCGTCAAGGGGAAACAGAAAAATACGGACGAACACTACAGTGTGTGGTGCCAACACACGCAGTGCGTTGGTAGGATGCGGAAAAAAAGTAAAATGAACATCGATATACAGTAGTAGTATGGTTGCAAACCACACATGACAAATAACGTAGCATGCTATAAACGGAAAGGGGGAAGACAAGTATTTGCAGACGATGACTCTACACATATGAAAAGAAGTTGAATAAAGTATAAGTGTGTGAAACACACATATAAAAGAGAGAAATACAGTAGCGTGAATAATACTTGCAAATGCACTGAAACCGCGCTCCCATTACCATGTGTGGGAAAAAAGTAATGCAAGACTACTTGCATGTGGTCTAGTATACCTCAGTAAACACATATACAGGCTGTGATGGTAACATGCCTGGCAAGATTACTTGCATGTTACCACCCAGTATACCTGGTAAGGAGAAGACTGCAACTCTTGCATGAGCTACACTACACTGAATCAGACTGCACGGGCCAATAAATAGTATACCTGGCAAGACATCCGGTCTTTCATGGGCTCCAGTATACTGCAGGAATAAAGAACCGATAATCTACCTGTCAATGTTAGGAACTTGCCTCTTGAACGAGCTACAGTAGACTATCAGTCAGTATACCTGACAAGCCTGCAACACACTTGCATGCTTATCGAGAAATATTGCTACCAAAAACCTCGACAATGTACGTGACAAGCGGAATACGACGATGCCTGTTTGTGCTCCCGTACATGCCGGGAGAAAAAGCACTCTCTCTGGTGACATTGTAGGCCTGACCCAGAGCTGAATTTCTTATTATGCCTGATAGCCATAGGGGACTGTATGTATGCCATCTTCCAGGACTTTCCGTTTATCGTCCATCCATGAAAGAGCCACTTTGTTGGCTTGCTCTGTGTAAACTTCGTGGTGGTACGACCTAATACCTGTGGCCTGCACTCTCATGCAGCGCTGGGCCAAAAGTATGCGCCGATAATCGTCAAATGTTATCGTCTTTTCAACTACGCACCCTTGTATCCCCTTCGCGCGTTTCCCTACCGTTTTCAGGCAGCTGTACGCATACAGTTTCGCCCTCAACCCGACAAACTCAATTATCTCGTTACCCGCAAAACTCATCCTTGTCTTCCCAATCACCTAAGAATTGGTAGGCGAGTAACAAAGATGAGTGGTCGGGTAGCTGCTGGTGTCGAACTCCGACATGAGCATCGGGTTTATGGAGAGTTGACTGTAAAAGTCAGGGCAGGAAATCTCCATTACAAAGCTACCAGTATCCATGTAAAGGAGGTTTACACTGCCCCCATACAGCGCTCGAATTACATCGTAGTAAAATATGTACATGTGTGTTTTGACAGGTCGAGTACGGCAATCCCAGCGTATATGGGCATGTCAAACACAATGCTCTCTTGGCATAATTTGACTAGGGACAATGTCTCATTGTAAATAGTCCTGCATTTGAATGCTGGCTTTGCGATGAGCTTCTTCGCTCAAACTTCTCTACACACGAGTTGCACACACTGTCGTTTGCGCTTATTTTCCATAAGTTTGCCGTATGTTGCGTTATTCATAAACATGTAAAAGTCCCTCTCGAAAGCATTCGTGGCCACCTGACGTTTCTCCGTATTCAAATCTATATATGGTTTAAGTCACTGCTTCTGCAGGAATTGAAGGACTCTGTGAACAGCCTTATAGCCGTAACCTATGACCCAATGCTTGCTTCAAAGTAATTTAATTTACAATATAATGAAGTTTGCTCTCCAGAGTCGTCATGAGTTTCGTTTGTTTGGACACCGGGGGACACTCATTCACTGGCAAGAATGGAAGATCCATATGCTCTTCGTGAGGAGCGCAAGGGTACTCTGTGTCTATATCCAGTATGTAGCCGACATATCCATCGTCCTGCACGCTCATCACATCGATGTCGTGCTGGTCCATTCGAAACTGCCATATGGGAGTGGCAGGGACATTGCCTACACGTAAAAGGTATTCGCATATACAAACTGCAGGTAGGTAGATGGCTTGGTGGCATCGTACGTGTCTGGTATATGCCTATTGTTGGCAACCACATGCCGCTTAACACGTTAAGCCACCCCTACCTGGATACCAGCCTCAATAAACAGGTGTATATCATAGTCGCTAAGCAAGTCTAATTCCAACTGCATCTTCCACAACATTGCATCAAACGAGAATCCGGGAGCGCTAACATAGCGCACACAGTCGAGACTGTATGTGCGTAGACAGAGCCCCCGAAAATTCTCGAAGATGTCGCACAGAATCAGCACCTCCATCTTCAAGTAGAGCTCAGAATAGTCCTGGAGGGTACGGCAGCCGAACACAGACCAGACGGTTTGTGCGTGCTGGTAGTCCTCGGCACTGACGTTCCCTCAGTAAGCCTATTATAGAATGACTCTATATCAGGTTACAGCAGCTTGGTGAGCTTCTCCCACGAGCTAACATAATCGTAGGGGAAGATACCTTTCCATGTTACCAGCTCTAGCTCATGTTCTACCGTGAAGAAGCGAGATGTTGTATGGAATTCACCGGACAGCAGATTCTCAGCGAGCGTTGCCTGGCTGGTGGATATGAACCGATACATATCGATGAACTGTATAGTGAACTTGTCGCCCAAACTCTTAGTGAAGGTGATGAGTTTCTCCTCGCTATGTGGAATAATAAATATGTCTTGGGAATCATAGCCAAGCTGCTTAATTATGAAATTGGCATCATATGTTAAGTTATGGAAGAGTATCGGTAGTCTCTGGGGTCCGCGACGAAGCTTGTTGCAGTTATTACATGATGCCCCGATAAAAACTGCCAGTAAAATGATCATGGTCATGCACCTTTTGGTTGTTGTCAGTGAACATGCCAGAACAGTGGCAGCAGGTAGTGGCTAAAGTATAGCCAGCTCATGCATCATGTGTCAGTGCTCGCATAGCTTCAGACTGGCTATATATGTCTTTAACCAGGAGACCTATCCTAACCACCTCTTCCATAAAGTGATTCGACGCACCTTCGTCCGTGTAAACAGTTACACCCGGGGGTAGGCTGGTCGTCTTATAAGCAGGAATAATTGAATTATCGACCTTAATGTATATGCCATATGAATAGGGCACATGTTTTTGGTACCTATATGTGTAGGACGCATTCGGGTTTGTCTGACATGTTTGCACAGGCACCAGCCACGCCTCGAAGTCTGCATATACTACAATAGGTACCTTATTGCCGTTCTGGTAATTTTTGAACTTGAGCACAGGCGGGCTGCCGTACCTGTCCAGCTGTGGCACATCTGCACTAACAGCAGTATGGTCATTGCAATACCTCCTGTGCTCAGCCAGAGTTTCGGCACCCGTCAACCCCGTCACCCGTGGTTGATTATCATACATCTTAAAATAACGTTTACAGATATCAACATGATCAGTGTGTGACATCACCTGGGAGTGTACCAGTCGCGAGAAATTTGGCATGTAATAATAATGCGAGTTCTGGTCCTCTGCAGTAGTGAGCAGTAGAAAATCAAAGTGCTGGGCCAGTTCCGCATCTGTCACCTGTATCAGCACTATTTTCGTATTCTCATCGAGTGTGTATATGTTGATGCTGACCCCCGGATTAGATTTCTCAAAAGCCGGTATTTGATGTAGAGGGGTAAGAAATCTACGATCGAAAAATCGAAGAGTGCCTCCAGCCTGGTGTAGCGCCAGTTGACACGCTCCGGATGTGCCCCCTCTACAAAATGTGCCAGTAGTGCCCATTTAAAACACTGGTGGTCAGCATTGTGCAGGTTGATAATTGCACCTTTCTCCACTATGCCTGCCGGCAACGGGATATAAGAGGAGACTCTAAGAAGGTCGAGCTTGTTGACATGTAACTGGACTCGTTTCACAGCAGTGAGAGTCCAGCCGCTACCCTTCCCCATATAGTCAGTCTCCTCCATGCAGATCTTGGCAATGGCAGCCGACACAGCCGCCTCTATGTCAGCCAAGTTGAAAAGAGGTATGTTTTTCATCTTAAATGCACGGCAATCCTCCTCATCCTCGTGCAGTTCTGGTTTACCATATACACATTCTAGAAATATATTAAACTTGACCGTCCCCTGCGTCTCGATTTCCTGCTCTAGTTGACCAATTATATTAGGTTTCATCGCCTCGAGGTAGTCGCAAATGCATATGGCTACACTCGAGGTATTCTCGGCAACATAAGTTTTCATTACACCACTAAACGCGCTTTCAACCTCTACAAACCCATATGTGTTGCTCGCAAGAGCAGGAACATGATGGGGCTGCTGCGGGCTTGTAACTCGTGCCCGCTTTGCCGGCCGGGAGGTTGATGTGGCAGCACCAGTACACTTAGCGATATGCGCACGAAGCCTATCGGCCCTCATAAACTACCGGCCGCAAGTCCCACATGACCTTGAAGGAGTATCAGGGTTAGCCCAACAAGTATGTTCATGGTGCCGAGCATTACAATATTGCATAAAGCCCTCATTACATAATGTACAGTTGAGAGAAGCGGAAGCCTGATCAGTCCTGTACATGTTACACTATTTTCGGCAAGTTTGTCTAGGCTGTTGAAGGGGTGAGCGCATCTATCGCAAAGATGTGAGGCAGGCTGCCAGAATATATTTAGGGAGCAATTGCGCTCGTAACACAATCCATTCCGATGAACCAGAAACACCCGGTCGCAAAAACCACACTGTAGTGCGAGGCTGCATATATTAGGAATGGTAGGGGAGTTAAGCAACACAGCAGAGGATGGATACAATGCAGGAGAACTAGGTGACGCTGGCAAATTAGGCGACGAATCCATTGCAGTAGTAGTATATGTATAAATATATATACAAATATGTATACGAATGTAAACATGGTGCGTGGCAGGCAGCCCAGACCAGGAGGTATCCTACGAGAAAAAAAAGGGGATAGTATGCAAACATGTATGTAAATAATATAACAAAACTAAATCACAAAGTGTGTTCACCAGGGCTCGAACCCAGGACTGAATGTAAAAAGAGCTGTAAGGACTAGTGAGAGAGACTATATGATTGACGATGTGCGGATATACTGAATGTATACAGAGCCATACAGTATGCAGAAACATGTTACAAATAGCTACATGCAAGCCCAGAAAATCCCTAGGTGAAACAATTAACAAGTGCTGGTTCGACACACACAGCATTAAATTCTACTCCAAAGTTATATCCGCAGGCCCGTTGTCAGAAAAAGCCCTAGGTGAAACAATTAACAAGTGCTGGTTTGCGAAATTAAATAATGTCATACAAAGTTATAGTCATAGGGGACGTCTCCACATACTCACCAACAGACGAAAAGCACACTTACCTCTAAAGAGGAGAGAAGTCGTATGGAGTATCGGCTATCGGCCTGATACTGACCCGCAGATGTACAGAGAAATTCACAGCACTGCAGGTGTTACAGCTGAATTCGTGTGGACCCTGGACATGTATCAAGACACTTAGAGCTCAGTGGTGCAGACACAATTGAGTGTGTAGGACTGTGAGAGGACTATATATACTCTTTCTCAAACATGAGAGAATGTCTTAGGGTGGTAACAGTTCCGGTCGGGTGCCCCTCCAGTGGTGTGCAGCAACACAGGCTGTCGACCTCGTTTCCCGAACGACCACTTTGGCGCACAGAAGAGCACCATTATAATTAAACCCATAAAGTTAATGGGGCCACCTTGCTCCATCCACATTCTACCTGCATCAGGCTGAAGTAATTACTAAAAGATGATGAGACTTCACAGTGGCAGTCGGACATCCTCATTCCCTGGCTCCTCTTTGTTGGTGGACCTATAGTTTTTTACCCTTCCAAGATTAATGGTAGGAGAGGTGGCACCTCCTTGTAGCCATCCTATAATTATACTCACCAAGGCTAATATGAATATAACTAGCGAGACAGCTCCTCCTCCTCCTCCAAGGCTTATGACTTTACTGTCATGCCAGAGAGAGAATGTGCACGCAGAGGCTTGCCTTTACTTGTGTGCTGCTGCTGCACAGAGACCTGTCTTTACTAGTTTTTTTTTTAGTGTACTTGTAATTTACCTTCCAAATATATGTTTATTGTTGTGCTTTTAATATACCAGCACATTTTAGTTAGGGCTGTGTGTGTGTCATCACCCCAGAAATAAGAACGCTGAGAATTTCGTGACATGCATATATATTACCGTATATATTATACTTTTGCAGCATACATTACATCAAGATAGACATTAACAAGTAATACAGAATGCATTACATCAAGATAGCAATTAAATATAGTCCAATTAAAAACTTTCTTTTTCACTATACTTTTCAAAGCAGAGTAGTGAATAGTTGCAGTATACATTACACTATACATTTGCAAGCAGAGTAGTGAATAGTTGCAGCAGTAATGTCTTTCTATCAGCGACTGATAATTTACACACATCCTGAAGCGATATATTTCCCCAATTCATGCATGTTGTGACCAGCAATTTCTTCTTCTTACAGTAATATTCTGCGATGAAGCGGTGCGCTGCGACGCAAAGTCGCGGACTTGGTATCGGTATACCTCTTACGTTTGACAATGGCAGGCTTCTTATGTTTGACAGCAGGCAGCTGGACGTCCTCTTTAGTAATGTCAGCAGCAGAAACGGTAGGTTCAGCCAGCACCGAAGGCTCTTGAGGAAGGTAAACTCTTATTGCATCTTGCAATAATGCGTTAGTTATAACTTCGTCCGGACCACACAGCAGGGTGGCAGGCTTCCAACGTTTGATAGCAGGTGGCTTGTCGTCCTGCTTAGTAATGTCAATCACAGCAGAAGAGTTGGTAGGTTCAGCCAGCACCAAAGGCTCTTGAGGAAGGTAAACTCTTATCGCATCTTGCAATAAATCGTGAGTTATAACTTCGTCCGGACCACATAGCAAGGCAGTAGACTTCTTACGTTTGACAGCGGCAGGCTTCTTATGTTTGAAAGCAGGCGGCTTGTCGTCCTCCTTAGTAATGTCAATAGCAGCAGCAGTAGAGTTGGTAGGTTCGGCAGGCACCAAAGGCTCTTGAGGAAGGTAAACTCTTATCGCATCTTGCAATAAAGCATGAGTTATAACTTCGTCCGGACCACATGGCAAGGGAGTGTCATTTCGCATATAGTTAACAATGCACCTTCCCAGAATATTACATTCGACCATCTGCTGACATCGCTCGTGTGATGACGATGGGCTGTGGACAAGCAGCCAATGCGCTATACCACCACACTGTTAGCTGTACGTTCTTGGCTCGGTCTCGCCATCACAAACATAGGTTATACAGTTGTTATCAGGCGTTACACTGATGTAGGCTGTCTCTGGACGAAATGGCAAGTTCATCTTGAGCTCGCTGGTGTCGACTGGCGGGGTAGACACAGCTTATATAGCGGCCTTACTCTGCGGCGACATAGCGTCAGTGGCTCTTGAACAATAATAGTCGTATGTGGGCATAAATGTCGTACATTATCTTGCAACATTTACACTTGCTATGACATGTTATGTCGCCCTCTGCCGTCGTGCTGCCGATGTCTGCTTCAACGCTCATGTTGTTGTAATTAATTTATTAACCTTCACTTGTATATACATAGTTTCAATTGAAGACTCAACATACCTTAGCGGCGCAGGGTAGAACATATGTGTTTCCACTTTCTTCCAGCATGCTCGTATGTATGTGACCTTTACATTCTTCGCTCCAGCGGTAAGTTGATCCAGTATCAACTTCTCGCAAGGTAAATTTCACATTCTTGTTTTCATCGCGTAGTTCTATAATGTCTTCACATTCCGTATGTACTGCGAGAATACATCCATTTTCAGGTAGCTCGCTCTTGTGCCGGAGATTGTAGACGGCACACTGGTCGGGCCAGTTGCAGGGTAGAATTTCATAATAGAAAATATCACAAGTGTCGTGATAACCCCAAAAATGATGTTCAGAGTCACATATATGTACTTGCTCATGTCCCAGCTCTCGTTTAAACACAACCCTTCTGCATCCGATAAAGTAACTCATGTACATGTTCACGTCTTCCGGCAGAAATGCCACACAGTTACATATGTTAAACATGTTGTTAGTTCTCTTGTCAACGAAACACTACTGCAGCTCTGAATGTTGCTCTTATTATATCGCAGCCAGGTACGCCTCTCACGTTAATGGCGAACACATTGTATTCCACGTAATTTTAACTCTGTCCATGTAGGTTGTATGACGGTCGCCGGTTCAGCACTCGGTCCAGCGGGTAATTACACTACTAGTGTTGGCATCGCAAAGTTCATAAGCAATTGCACGAGTAAACCATACCTGATGTATGAACTCTTCGCATGAATGCATAGTACTGAGTGAGCAAGGCAGCTTCATTCCAGGTCTTAGGTAATATACGGCACATATAATTACATTACACGGTACTGAGAGAAAACTATTATCATTGGTACGGCATGCCCAGTGTTCAAGGCCGTTACAAGATTCTACCTGCGATGGTTGGCCGGGTGGTTTGAAATGTACACATCTGTATCCTACAGTAATATCGCCCTCATATGTAACTAGTGGGTTGAAGTACACGTTACAGACGTAATAAACTATGTTAGCCATTACGAAAATTCTACGATATGCACTGACCTCCCATTGTCCCCAGACTTGATGCTGCCGTAGCTGAATCGTACTGTTGCAGCATTAAGTCTGACCATGTCGTCATCTGATATGAGTTGAGCGTAGCGTGTAGGCAGTCGGATACGCATCTCATCGTCTAACATACATGTTGTACATTTACTGTATGCTGACTCTGTGCGACGAAAATCTGATGTGTGTATACCTTGCCGATGACGAGCTCTGACAGCGGTATATATCACACGGTCCTGTTCAGCTTGGCGATTAGACATTCCATGATGAGCTGCGGATCAGTTAAAGTTCTTTGCCTCGATAGATGAGCTATTTATAATGGCCGGTGGCGGTTTTTGACCTTCGATATAGTCCGACAGATGCCATGACTTAATCAACAATGCATTAAGACAAGGGCATACAAGGTTACGCACACATGTGTCACATACATGTTCTAGTAGGTCCATATATTTCTCTCTCAGCCTTCTAAACGATGGGCATCCACACTCGGTTTGTAGATCGTAGATTTTTATTTTAGTGGTGCAATAATTGCTTAAATGTGGCTTCTGCTCCGGTCCGACCACAAAGAATGTACCATTCTTACTTAGCGCAGCATCAAGTACATTGCGTGCTTTCTCGTATTCCAAATCACCCTCACTCCAATTGAGGCCATGGTATCGTTTTTACAACCAAATGTTTGTTACTTTGCTTTTCACTTCCAGCACAGGCCATGGATACGGAGGTCTGAATGTATACGTCTCTATGCGACCATCATCATACGCTATACAAATACGTTTAATAATAAAACCCTGCTGCGAGACACATCCCTGAATTTTTGCATATATTATGCCGGTTGTAGAGAGAATGTACTATAGTTGTAATGTACGTCAGTATTTTAACTACTCTGTCGTGCACGTTATATGTGACCAGTCTATCGTGAAGTATTAAGGTGTAGGCCTGGGTGAAGGCCGGTAAATTCTACGAAGTATTTATTTCAATCCTACTGTCTACAAAGCTAGATTTTAAGTGGTCGCCTTGTTTGCTAACGTCAAACACTAGTAGGGGCGCAGTGTTCATGAACTTGTTCGGTTCGAGAGTGGGGGCTTGCGTAGCCTTAGTACGAACGCTGGAAATCTGCGTACATTTGGTATGATACCATATACGCACCGTTCGCGAAATCGATATTTAAATCACCATATGGGTATGCCTCAGAATTTAGTTAAACCTTAACGTTCTTAATATTTACGTGGTCGAATGTCGAACAGTCCTTATTAATTATGTCCGGTTTACCTGACTGAAATGCTACAATTATATATCTTGGTTTCTCACTTGTAAAACTAGTTTTCACGTTCCAATTTATGCTTACATTATAAAAATAATATTTTGAAAAAAACTTTTTGGGAAATATGGAAAGTTTTTAGGGAAATTTGGGGAATTTTTAGAGGAAAAGAGATATTTTGAGGGAAAATGGATGCAAAAATGACCGCCATGGTGGTGAAATGCAAGAGCATGAGGTTTCTGCAGCAGGGCTCCCTGGCTCCCTGTCACGAAGCTGTCTTCGAAACCACTATTTACAGCTACTAACATGTGATGCGGAATTTACTGTAAATATTGAAACTGTCAAATATGGACATGTAATTTATTAGGTTTTGATACACTCTCTATTATAAGTGATTTTAGTTATTTAATTGCATTAATTTATTTGGGGTAATCGTAAATTGTACTAATTGAAATTTGTTAATTGTAAATAGCAAGAGATATCAATTTATTGTGCGATATTGAGATGAGAGTATTTTCTTTGTAATTATTTTCTAATAAATAAGGTAGTTATAACTAACTATTTTATTTAATTAAAACCTCCATCCTTTAACGAACCTGGTTTACCCCAATGACCTTGAGAAATTGTAACAGTACATTGAAACTTGTGCTAATGTAGCTGGAATATTTATGCTTGTGCATCATTATTTTGATATTTGCCTATTAAAGTATTCCTCTTGTGAAAAGTTTGCGGGTGAGATTCTCAGGTTGTTATAATGTTGCTTTAATATGGACAGAAAAAAGTTTAGTTAAGTCGTATTACAATTATGTTGTTATATAAAATCCGATTTTTTATGTATTTATGCGGCAGGTTGCTCTCAATTTTTCTGACACTTATAGCATTCTTTATTGCACAGGTTCTTAGGGGAAAATAGTTTTTTTTTAAGTCTTTTATGGAATATCCAAGATATTTGTATATAATATTTTGTCTATCTTTCTTAAATATATTTGAAACATTTTTAGATTAAGATGTTCAAGCCAAGGTCAGATTAACTACCCGGTAAAAGTTCGGGCATGAAAATCAATTTAAGAAATACATATGAAAAAGTTTGTATTTAGGTATATAAATATGTTCGCTAAACAACTCTACACTGTTCGGCAGATCTGGATCAAATTTAGCGGGATACCCTTCAGTACACAACTTAAACTAAACTGTTAAAAATTTCCTAATTTTTACGGAGACATACAGAAAATATATGGAGACACAATCCAGAACTACGAAAAACTGAGTAAAATTCATAAAAATTCAAAATAGGGAAAGTGCCCATAATTTTCCATAACTTCGGAGGGCCGCAGTGCCTGAGCGGTTAGTCTGCTCGCCTCCCACCATGGCAAACTGAGTTCAATCCCCGGCAGGGCCACTCCCGGAATTTTTCATGTGGAGATCGTGCCGGACGATGCCGCTGGTTGGCGGGTTTTCTCGGGGATCTCCCGTTTCCCCAAGGCGAACCGGGTTCCATTCAATTAGAATGGAACCCGGTTCACCTTGGCGGGAGGCGATCAGTCTAACCGCTAGGCCACCGTGTCAGTTGGTATTTTATAAAAATAATACATATTTGTATGAAGGAAATAAATGGGAAGTTCGCCAATCAGGGCTTCGCGACACTTGAACTGAGTGGGCGGCAACTGACAGCGACAAGCGCGACGACGGCAGAGCACAGGAAAGGTGGACAGAGTTCTTGTTCTGGCCTGGCGGGTCGATGTTGCAACGCCGTGGTTTACTGGTGAGAAACGCGCCTATGTGTGTGTCTGCGCAGGTGTGCGAATGTGTAGGTTATTCCCGTGCAATTCGTTTCGAGGAGGGCACGCCTACTCCAATCAGTCGTCTGGTGTTTAATTACGCTTCTCGTTCCGCGCTCCGCCGCGAGCTACAGCGGATGTGGGGAAGGCGTGTCAAAAGCTTCCTCCGCTTGCAAGCTCCCATTCAGGCACCATTTCGAACAGTTGCGGAACGGCAGCCGCGTGCGGTGCGCCATCAAACAACTACGCAGTGTGATATTAAAATCGTATTGAACTCAATAACACTTGATTAATTAATTTCGTTATTATTATTTTTTAACTTTGCTAGAATATTTGTGACACTCACATTGAGACCCACGATTTCTTCAAACTTGGAGAATCCCTGTTCATTTCCAAGTTTCAGGGAAACAGGAATACTTCGGTCTGGGTTCCTTATGTCGGGATCAATGTGCAGAGTACACTAGCCTCGATGTGCCTTCACTAGCACTTCGTAAACCGCGACGCTCCAATATATCACCCCTTAGACAAATAATAGGGTTTTATATTTTTCACTTTTCTCTAACTGTCCCTGGAGGAGGCTCATCTCTCATTTTGCGCTTGTAGATTCCGCCGTAAACTACGTGTCGATATTACTGAGTGATTAGGTCTGAAAATTGTAAGAAAAAATGCATCCTTACCATACGCACACAGGCATGTCTACGAAACGGATGTAATCAACTTTGTTGTAAGTGGTCGGACGGCAATTTCCAAGCTTCACAACGCTCATAAATTAAGGTTTGCTGTCTATTTGCCACTTAAAAATAGTATTTAATCAGTCAGTGATATATAGTACAACACGTTAGTCCACGTGAACCTGCACTGACAGACGATTCTCTGCGGAATACACTGTACTGCCCTTTGGGTGTCAAAACTTTCGTTTCTCAGCTACGTATACAAAAGATAGGGAACTCGTACAATTTTTCCGCTGCGGTGTTAGCTATAGTAAAAGATAACAAAAATGTAGGTTCTATTACTGACATCAGGCATGCATTAATTAGAATCAAACAAATCATACCATTGGTCAGCATTTGAATTAGCTACTTGTAAAGAGTCTAAAGTTACTAAGTTGTTTGCACCGTATACAGCAAAATTGCTGCAACAAATTTGTAGTGGATTTGCCCTCCGCAAATATCTGAATACATAGGCACTTCAGTTACATGCTGTTGCATATTCTTCAAGTACTGGAATAGGCAACTTCCAATCTTCGAACATTATTATTTGCCACCGAGTTCTGTACAGAAAAAAAAAAGATCTCATTGGCTGCATCAGGTAATACATAACATTAACATACACTGAGATAAATCAGCACAAACAATTTAACAGAAAAGTTCTGTAAAGGCATTTTACGGTAGCGACAACTAAACTTTAGTACCAGTACATAATGTTCTGTAATACTTTACAATCCAAGTTGTTGGCAGAATAACCTAAAAATTTTTGAATTTATTATGTTGTTGGAACCATCTTTTCTGCAGCAGGAACAGTGTTTTCTGTAGTAGGAACTATGCAGATAGTTGTTAACACAATCGTACAGTACTGTTACGATAACAGAACAAGACATTTTAAACCCAAAAGTGCTGTTTGGTAACTGCAACAGAATTTTCTGTAGAAATCACCTCGGTTCTTTTTTTCAAACGTTTACAGAAAAAGTATGGTAATTACAACAGAGCCGTGGGCTGTTAGAGGAACCATCTGATTCTGTTAAGATTGTAGAACTGGTATTGTATAGTTAAAGAACAAGTATAGTAATTACAACAGTGTCGCGGGCTGTTAAAGAAACCCTCTAATATTTTAAAGATTATAAAACTAGTAGAACTGACAATACAGAAGATAAATAGGAAAATGTTGCTATTGTGAAGTAATATTTATTTAGTGGAGGCTGTTGACAATATGTGAGGGTACTTTGCACCCTTTTTAAAGTGTTGACAGACACCGCCACGTTAGGAGTTAAATGGAATAATACCAACAATGTTGCTGGAATGTCCTATTTGTTTTTAAAAGACGTATATCACTTACACAAACAGAAGATAAAAATTAAATTACTAAGGGCCATATTTTTATTGGTAATAGAAAATATCTGATAAGAAAGGAAAATCTGTTTACACAAACTTTACACGTAAAAACATTTTTATATCAGATGACACTAAATGTTGTACAATATAAATAGACAGGCTGGGTATAAAAGAATACCCCAAATGTTATGGTCTTATAATGTCAAAACCAAAAAACTCACAACCTTGATTGACCAATAAAATAAGCCGTGCAGCCATAAAGTTTGTTAACCATACATTCATAAATGTTCAATGTAACCACGACAAGCGGCCCGAACATCTACGCGATAATCAAACTCGTTCCACACTCTTGTCAGCATGTCCAGTGTATCGATTTGGATGGCGTCCGTAATTCTCGTTTTGAGGTCGTCTATGTTAGCCGGCAATGGTGGATGAAACACTTGATCCTTTATGTACCCCAATAAAAAAAATTGCACGGGGTAAGATCCGGGCTTCTTGGGGGCCAGTGATGAAGAGTCTGATCACCAGCTGCTCCTCAACCAATCCAGCTTTGCGGCAACGTCTCGTTCAGGTATCCGCGAACAGCTAGATACCAATGGGGTGGCGCACCATAAAGGAAACATCAGACTGTCCCCTTCACATAGACGTGTCCAATGCGAGTTCGTTGCCCCCTCACCACTTCAAACCGAGAGTTATAAACGCCATCTAAACCGTAACACCGGACATGCTGACAAGATCGTGGGAAGAGTTTTATTATCGCGTAGATGTCGTTCGGGCCACTCATGGTTATCACATTAAACATTTATGAATGCATGGTAAACAAACTTCACGGTTCCACGATTCATTTGATTGGTCAATCTTGGTTGTAGGTCGTTTAGATTTGATATTATAGACCATCAAAGTTGGGGTATTTTTTATACTCAGCCTGTATAAAACATAAAGGGAAGATCATATTTTTTAATAAATAAGCTAAATCATATGTGAATTCGTCGAGTCGAGATTCGTCTGCAGACACGTTACATGACGTACTTTTAAAAAATTTTACAATGTAAAACCAACATTTAAACACCTTAAGCTGATATCTGATATAAGAGCCGAGCTTTAAAAGACGTTTGTCTATCAACACAAGGTCCGGGAGTTCCAGGCTGCCTGCTTCCGCAAGAAATTAATTAATTTTCACATTATAAGTACACATTGCTCCATATTATAAAAGCTGACGAGGGAATTTTACGATAGACCACACAAGATGGCTAGGGCCACCATGCCACTCGGTAAAGGCAACAGAGTAGATATTCAGGACAACCATACACTGTTGCTGGAGCCACCATGCCACCCGCTCAGTGAAGTCAACAGAGCAGATAACCTCGATTACCGTACACTTTTGCTGGGGCCACCATGCCGCCCGCTCAGTAAAGGCAACAGAGCAGATATTCAGGATAACCATACACTTTTGCTGGGGCCACCATGCCGCCCGCTCAGTAAAGTCAACAGAGCAGATATTCAGGATTACAATATACTTCTGCTGGAGCCACCATGCCACCCGCTCAGTAAGGCAACAGAGCAGATATTCAGGATTACAATAAACTCTTGCTGTGGCCACCATGCCGCCCTTTCAGTAAAGTCAACAGAGCAGATATGCAGGATAGCCACACACTTTTGCTGGAGCCACCATGCCACCCGCTCAGTAAAATCAACAGAGCAGATATTCAGGATTGCCATACACTTTTGCTGGGGCCACCATGCCGCCCGCTCAGTAAAGTCAACAGAGCAGATATTCAGGATTACCATACACTTTTGCTGGGGCCACCATGCCACCCGCTCAGTAAAGTCAACAGAGCAGATATTCAGGATTACCATACACTTTTGCTGGGGCCACCATGCCACCCGCTCAGTAAAGTCAACAGAGCAGATATTCAGGATTGCCATACACTTTTGCTGGGGCCACCATGCCACCCGCTCAGTAAAGTCAACAGAGCAGATATTCAGGATTACCATACACTTTTGCTGGGGCCACCATGCCGCCCGCTCAGTAAAGTCAACAGAGCAGATATTCAGGATTGCCATACACTTTTGCTGGGGCCACCATGCCACCCGCTCAGTAAAGTCAACAGAGCAGATATTCAGGATTACCATACACTTTTGCTGGGGCCACCATGCCGCCCGCTCAGTAAAGTCAACAGAGCAGATATTCAGGATTGCCATACACTTTTGCTGGGGCCACCATGCCACCCGCTCAGTAAAGTCAACAGAGCAGATATTCAGGATTGCCATACACTTTTGCTGGGGCCACCATGCCGCCCGCTCAGTAAAGTCAACAGAGCAGATATTCAGGATTGCCATACACTTTTGCTGGGGCCACCATGCCACCCGCTCAGTAAAGTCAACAGAGCAGATATTCAGGATTGCCATACACTTTTGCTGGGGCCACCATGCCGCCCGCTCAGTAAAGTCAACAGAGCAGATATTCAGGATTGCCATACACTTTTGCTGGGGCCACCATGCCACCCGCTCAGTAAAGTCAACAGAGCAGATATTCAGGATTGCCATACACTTTTGCTGGGGCCACCATGCCACCCGCTCAGTAAAGTCAACAGAGCAGATATTCAGGATTACCATACACTTTTGCTGGGGCCACCATGCCGCCCGCTCAGTAAAGTCAACAGAGCAGATATTCAGGATTGCCATACACTTTTGCTGGGGCCACCATGCCACCCGCTCAGTAAAGTCAACAGAGCAGATATTCAGGATTACCATACACTTTTGCTGGGGCCACCATGCCGCCCGCTCAGTAAAGTCAACAGAGGAGATATTCTGGATTACCATACACTTTTGCTGGGTAACCATGCCGCCCACTCAGTAAAGGCAACAGAGCAGATATTCAGGATTACTATACACTTTCGCTGGGGCCACCATGCNCATGCCACCCGCTCAGTAAAGTCAACAGAGCAGAGATTCAGGATTACCATACACTTTTGCTGGGGCCACCATGCCTTCCACTCAGTAAAGGCAACAGAGCAGATATTCAGGATTACCATTCACTTTTGCTGGGGCCATCATGCCGCCCGCTCAGTAAAGTCAACAGAGGAGATATTCTGGATTACCATACACTTTTGCTGGGTAACCATGCCGCCCACTCAGTAAAGGCAACAGAGCAGATATTCAGGATTACTATACACTTTCGCTGGGGCCACCATGCCACCTGTTCAGTAAAGTCAACAGAGCAGATATTCTGGATTACCATACACTTTTGCTGGGGCCACCATGCCACCCACTCAGTAAAGGCAACAGAGCAGATATTCAGGATTACCATACACTTTTGCTGGGGCCACCATGCCGCCCACTCATTTAAGTTAAAATATCAGATTGTTAGCACTACTATATTTTACTGCTGGGTGCACAATCAATTGTGTAGCGGTATCAGAGCAGCATTGTAGAGAATTCCTTCCCCTATTGTAGTCAGAACCCTACTCTTTGTAATCGCAACATTCTATTCTGTAGAAAGTAATGACGGCACTGATTTGTGAAGTACTGACATTTTACAACATTATCTATTGGCGTTTCTATATACCTTTAACAATATACGTATGGTAGCGACATCCTAACCGAATGTTGTCCCCATTTTAACAGTCTTGGAAGGTAACGACTTCGGAATTATGGTTCCTACAACAATATTTTTCTTTCATTGTAGGTAGATGATATTTGTAAAACAGACTGCTGGTTAAAATATACGGAAAAATCTGCGGCTCTTTATGAGCTCTTTCCTTGTCAAAAGCTTCGGAACCATTGCACTCTGTTTTCCTTCTCTGACCTGCCTCATAATTTTCTTTCAGTAAATATATTTCTTCGTGGGGAGCTATGAGGTAGTTGTCACAAGTTTGGCAGAGATATTTCTTCGGTGTGAAAAGGTCAAATTGTATTCTCTTCCGAAAATTCCCTACTACATTTTGAAGTTCTGCCAAAGTCTTAGTTTTTAGTTCTGATCCAGAATCGGACAGCAGGAACACTGTGTCTCATTGACAGGTATGAGAAAGAAGTTCATTGATAGTAGATGGAATTGCATTTTCATTATCTACACCCTTTTAGCAGCTGGGGTAAAAACATTTACTGAACTGTTATACTTAAAAATTCTCATTCGAAAACAGTGAAGGGATTCAAATTGGTATAAGATTTATTATAATAGTTAGGAAAAATTTCCGTAAAAAAGAAGTTTCTTTAACATGTATTATAATATATTATGAGTGAATATGCTCCTAATCTTTCAAATTACAATTTTGTTACAATTATCATTGTACGGTTCTACACAATGATATAATAACTACTACGTTGCATTCAATTATTTAATTAATTTTAAATTATTTTATTTTATTATATTTTTGTAGTAATTGACACAAAGTACTGCTCAACACTCGTGGGTTATTATTAGCATTAATATAAAAGTTATTTTGCTAAAAAAAATTTTATTATAACCTGATGTTTGCAATTCACTTTTTGCAGCATTTGTCGGTTCACAGTATCAACAACACTAACTTCTCTGCTCTTGGAGTCGTCGTAGCAATATAGCAAACCTTATGTTACGCTCGGGCCCCCATTCCAGGCGCAGCTCGCTTGCGGGCGCCCCGCTGCTATGGGATGGGGGTGAGCCACCACTACCTGGCTGCCCTTACGCCACCCGTGGGCCNAGCACTAAAATTTTGGTGCGTTGTGGTTATCACACGTACATCGCAGTTGTCTCTCCTGGTTAATAAGGGAAATTCTCTACGGTAATTGTAAATAATAGCAACTTTTCTGAAGAAAATATAGTAGACCCACAAAAGTTATATATATGGGTTTTGCATAGCCTACCTGTTTGATATTTTCGAGGTCGTAATGATACAACAAGCAGAAAGCCGAAAATAAAATAGATAAAATGCGAGGAGTTCGGCTGCTTTGTTTACGTCAGACGAAATGTTGTATAGCCCTGTAATGCTGTAGTAAAGTAAAAAAATGCGAATCGGCAGCCACCTGTCTGCTGTGGATGTGTAGACGTTACCGTAGATTAGTTGGCCGGCATATGCAGTACTGTGTGGTTCGCGGCGAGTGGAGTGTTGCTACGCGCGTGTGTTGCGTCGTCCGAATCCGACCGTGTGATGGCTTGTGATTTAAGAATGGAGAATACAAATACGAGTGTCTACTGTGCGTGATAGTCGTCTATGTGGCGGGTGTTACCTGGACGTTAGCCAGTTTATTGAATTAACGTTGTTTTGGCCACTACTGTTTGATTATTTAGTAGAGCATGGTGTGTTGTCGAATGAGGTGGGAGAAAAAGTGATAATCCATTCAGTAAGGGTGGAAGAGTCAACAGATCTCCCCCACCTGTAGATACAAGGAAAGAAGAGGATGAAATGAGAAGAAGACTCTTAGAACAAAGAAGGATGGATATGGAAGAAGAAGAACAAGTTAAAGAAATAAGACAAGAAGAGGGGAACGCAGAGGAGGAAGGAAGAACAAATGAAGGAAGAGGAAGTAAAAATAAGAAGAGTAAACAAACAAAGGACTGGACTGAATTGATGGAAGAAGAAAATGCAGAAAATAGCAAGAAAAGAGGATTTGAAGATTTGGAAGAAGATGAGGATGAAGAAGAAGAATACAAAAAAAGAAAGAAGAATGAAAGAATAGTAGCGGTTAGTAAGTTAACCGATTCAACGGTACAATTGAATGACTTGATGGTATACTTAATCAAGGAAAGTAAGAATATCTCGGAAAGAACTAGGAAAAATATAATGGATAGAGTGAGACGTCTACACCAAATCACTATAGAACAAGAAATAGAAATAATACAGAAGAACAACGAAATAGATCTTCTGAGAGAGCAAAATAGGATGGAAAAGAAAAAATTGGAAGAAGAAAGAGAAGTAGGAAAACAATATAGGAAAGAAGAAATAGGTAGAAGAGGAAGCGAAGGAAAGTTGAATGAAGTTAATACAACGTATGGGGAAAGAAAAAAGAAGAACCGGTAGTACTAATTATTGAACCTGCAATAATGAGAACAGGCGATAGCAGCGAGACTACCAAAAATGAGATAATAAGATACATAAGACCTGGCGAAAAGAAGATACAAATAAATAATATGTGGAAGGTCAGAAACAATGGAATGGGCATGGAATTCCCGAACGACATACAGGCTACAAAAATGGAAAAGGAAATAACCAACAAACAAATAAATATGAGGGTAATTAGGAAAAATAAGAAGCAACCGAAAGTAATAATATTTGACATCGATAGTGAGAAAAGAGATGAAGATTTTTTGGAAGAAGCATATCAGCAAAAATGGTGTCGTGAGGATAATAGTACATGTGGCAAGTGCTCTAAAATAGGACATAATGAAAAAGATTGTAAAAACACCGATGAAAGATGTATAAACTGCATTAGAATTAAAAAGACCGAGCAAATAGCAAATCATAAGGCAACAGATATAAATTGTCCGTGCTTGAAAAACGCAAAAGAAAGATTAAAAAGAGAAACCAATTATGATACATGAACCTATGGACGGAATAGTAATAGTACAACAGAACTTGCAAAAATCCCGCATAAATACTCTAAACTAATATCGAGTAATCAAGAGTAATCAAGACTATGAACGATGATCTCCGGGACTGAAACTCGGAGTGTTGGGGGTGGCGGATAAGTACTTGATGGCCGCGCCAGGCGAGGCCAGTGGGGCGCCTAGGTAACTAGGCAAGGGCCCTGGCAGCGCCACGCTTGCTGGCAAGGCTGGCGCGGAACAAGGAAAATTCCGTTGCCCCTGGGCTCCGGGGGATAGTCCTTGGGAAAGGTACGTGGAACGCTCAGGACTGGAATGCTGATCACTACTGATATTGTTTTTGGAGCAACTCTTACTGATGTAGGAAAGTATAATTTAGATGGTTTATATTGAAATTCTGTATTGTGTTTTATACTATATGTACATTTTTTAATAAATGGTCGATGCCTTAAGTGCATTGGGTTTATAGAGTATGTTATTTTATATTACCAATGTATCTATACACAATTTTAATATATGGTTGATGTTTTATGCGTATTGTATTTTAGATAATAGGATAACACTGATTTAACAAGGTGTTAATCCTAGGTTTTTAATTTTTGATGCTTTATATAGATGTATGTCATTTATATTATCAATGTATAAATAAATTTTAAATTGTATATTGATATTAAAAAGATTTAAAGTGTTGTGTGCCATTTTATTGTGTATTCTTTATTTTTTTACTGCTTGGGTGGTAGCACAGGTCGAAGTGACAGCCTTCCCGTGGCTCCCCGCGTCAACCGGCATAGCCGGGCTAATAGTCACTGCTACCACCCTGGAGATACCCAATAAGCCAAACGTTTTTAGAATTTCTTTTTTTATAATGTTTACTTTTAATACTTTTAACGTTTGCGCAACGTTCCTTGGCAGTGAGGGTAAAGCTAAAGAGATCAAATATATTTATACAATTGTACAAATAACCGATAAGTCAATAAAGTACAATACTTATAGTACAAACAAAATCCGGTAAGGCCTTGTGGCTAAGAGGATTGATCTATCGCTGTGTTGTCGAATGAGGTAATGTGCAACTCAAGCGCGACGGTAGCAGAATTGGCCGAGGACAGTGAATTTTTCCGCTGTCAACGGTCAGTTAGGACACGTGTCGGTAATAAATATAGAAAGGTGCTTTGTAATTTTAGAAAATCTTTTCGGCACGGCATTTGGTTTGCAAAAAGTAAATTAAGTGTAGCGCTGTTTTGTAAAAAAGCATATTTTTTTCTTACTATTACACATCATCGCACCAAGTTTATTAGTAGAATGTGTCATATTAGTATGGTTACCGTCGTGGATTGGTCGTTCTTTCTCCCGCGAGGTGATTACTGACTGGTGTATGCGTGAGGCATGGGATAAAATTGTTGTCGAGGGGGGGGGGAGCTCTTTCGTTGCTATAGATGAGGCTAAATTTGGGAAGCGCAAGCTAAATAAGGTTCGCGTCGTCCAGGGGCAGTGGGTTTTCGGTGGGATCAAGAGAGACGTACTAATCGTATATTTCTTGTTCCCGTCGAAGATCGTACTAGCAGGACGCTTCTGAACGTAATCAAGCAATTCATAGAGCCTGGAACTACAATTATAAGTGACTGTTGGCGCGTGTATAATTGTCTTTCAGAGCACGACTGCGAGCACCTTCGGGTGAATCATAGCATGAATTTCGTTGAACCCTATCCAGTAGCGAACAGCCAAAGAACAGAGCGTGTGTGGCGGGATGTGAGGAACGGTCTTCCTCGGTATGGCAGGAGGACGCCGCCCTTCGTGGGGTACCTGGTGGAGTTCGTGTTTCGTCGCAGGTATCCCGACGAACGCGCGCGCATGCAGCTCTTCCTACTAGCCGCGGGAAACTTTTACCCACCGCCTACTAATTATGTGAGTCAATTCACATACTACCCGGTATGTTTTATTATATGTGGTATATGTATACGACAGGTTTTTGCATTTTGTGGTATGTCGTCAAGGGTTTGTATATTATCGTGTGTGTATCTATTTTTAATGTAGCAAACCTAACCGAATACAACCTAACTTTGCGATATGTAACGCACAGCTTTTATTTGCGATGCCGCACGACGAAATACAATATTACGTTATGGCAAACAGTACCACTGTATTTACATTTCCTGTTGATAAGGAAATGTTCAGTTTGGTCTTGTTGCATTTAACGTATTTACATAAGTAAAGAATTGAACGATTACGTAAATAATTTACACATGTTTTAGCCCACAATTTCCCGGATCTTCGTAGCCCTCCCCACTATCATAGTTTTGGTTCATATTGATAATACGTTAATGCCTCTTAAAAATTCGTGTTCTGTGTAATTAGTAGACTGGAATTATACCACTTTCAATGATTTTTTCTTTTCTTTCTGGAAAAGTCGCTATTCTTTACAATTACCTAGTCGACGACTTGAGAAGATGAGCAAGAATTTTCTGGTAATCATTTCCCTCGGCGTAATGCGGCATATGGAGAACATTCTGGACCAGAGCCGGCATCGTCTATAAATACCCCGCAGCTGGAGTATCGGCAGTTTATGTAATAGTCACTTGGCGAAGTGCGACGAGCTGTGAACTAAGAAGAGGACCTGCGGCGAGGGTGAAGGTGAATGCCGCGGACGAGTGCGTGTCCAGCGACGACGGACGAGAGCGCGAGAGTACTGCGGAGGGCGAGTTACCCGACTGGTAGAGTTCAGCTGTGTACAGAAGAGCTTCGGGCGCTTCAGAATATTCTGGCAGTAAATACTGGTTGTATGTGAACTGTAACAATGTGGAAATGAATTAACTAGTTATACAGACTTTATTTTAAATACTGTAAATGTAATTTCAGATGTATAATTTTAATAGCAATTTAATGGATATTTAAAAATTGCTTATAGATACCAGTTTTAAGTGATTGATTGTGTTCATTTCTGTGAGGTGACGGACGATTATGTAAATATTAGTTGTAAATAGCATTTATTGTCGAGGAATTAAGTGTAAAGAAAAAGTTTTGGAATATTTTTTGAATAAATCACGAAAATACTATTAACTATTTTATTTATTTATTACCTTCGTCCCTTAAAGAACCTGTCTAGGCCCACTGACCTCGAGAAATTCTAACAATAATCACTAATCGTCCGGTATAAATTAGTAAAACCACTTTTTCACTAGACTTTGGATTTTTTAACATATGTGAGTAGTAACAGAATTATAACTTTATTATAAACATAAAATGAACTCTTCCTGGTTTGATAAAATTAGTGTTTGTTTATTAAATCAGTTGTGATCAGATATGGAATTACTATTTTGTTGACTGTAGCCATTATTAGACTATGATGACCATGAGAATCCAATAAATGCACTAAATTTTTTTCGCTGTAAAATAACTTGTTCATCAGCCACAGAAACAAACCAACTGCACTTGACGGATTTTCAATGTGCAGAAGAGATTCAGTAGACTTGGCAATGCTTCAATCATCTCTACTCGTAAGACAAACACGTGTACGGACTTAACTGATTTTCTTTGAGATGAAGCAAATAAAACTGGACTTTTCCAAAGGCATATCTCTGGAATGAAATGTCAGACAAGTTTCAGCAGTTCATATCAACTGAGGTATTTAAAACACGCTCTTGGACACAGATGCACAGAGAACAGGTAGCAAATACACAGCTGCATAGATGCTCGTAAACCTTCCCAGCCTTTCTTAAAACATATTTCTTTTTTATTTGTTATATTAATATTCAAGGAAATGTGCATAGTATGTATTTTAAGTTTTTACGCCAGTAACAGAAACCTAATCTAATTTTAGTTTCAGAATTTTCTTTTTATGCGTTTTATAACTTTTAACATGTTAACTAACTTTTAAAAATACCGTGTATTCTTTCACTTCTCTGAAAACTGTATGTACAATGTATAGATTTGACACTGAAAATTGTAAACCGGCCTAGTACTGAATTTTGTACGTGTTAAAATAAATACATAAAGATAAATTAACACATTTTTATAATGACCTTGACTTAGTGGGTTTTCCTTGTATTCCCACATCAACTTCTCATGGCCTCTTATTTCTATGGCTGTATGACTAATGGTACTGCTGAGTATTCATAGAGATTTTCCTATTATTTACGCTGTATGAGATGAAGAGCATAATGTTATTATTCCATCGGGCTAACTTCAGAACAGTCCATTCAATGAACACTGTGGTTGCTAACTCACCAGTTTGTCATAGAGAATGGGGAGTGTGTGACAGTGCGACAAACTTTGTGGCTATCTGTATTATCTACAAATAGCCCGCAATTACTTTTTTCGCCCTCGTTCTGTATTTTCTATAGTTTTGTGTTCCATAAATTATTTACAAAGTAACATTGAACACTAACGTTTTGAAAACGTTTTCTGTATTAATGTAATGTGAATTCACTTTGTGCCAAACTTGCTGCCTGATATGTACAACAGTGCGTCTTCTTTCTTTGTTAAAAGACATAAAATGAGAAATATGGCATGGATCACGGCCATCGTAAAAATTATTATAAAATACTTGTATTGATATTATTATAAAATTTAATTAATCTTTAAATGACCTGTTTCTATCAAATTAAAAATCATTTCAGATCATTTATCGTGTCAAATAATACATTTACATAATAACATTGAATACTGAATCTTTAAAGTTGCTTTCTCTATTGATGTAGTGTAAATGTACATTGCACCAAAGTAAAATTTTGACAGTATGTAAAATAACCAATCCCTTGTGCATCTATATGCATATGATAGTTTTGCACAAAAACTTATTTTATCTTACATGGTACATCCTACGAATACTATAATTTCCCAGGAGATGATTTTCAATTATGTCATTTTATCGCCATATGTTAATGACTTCACGAAAAGTATAATAGTTCGTTGTGTATAGCTATTTTCTTCCTTCTGTCTGTGAGCGCTTACATGTAATCATGGTATTAGCAATTTTTAGGTAATTTTTTTATGTGAAAAGCATATAGCCTAGTTGTGTTTCCTATGCGAAACATTAACAGTGTGGTATTAGATACACCATCCCAGTATGCTGTGTCAGAAGTAATGATGTCGGATATGCGCTCTTCAGAAGAAACTTCACAGCAATCATTGGATTCGAAACAAAAGGTTTTGTTATCGTGTTAAGGAGTATCTCGATGTGAGTAAGGTGCGTCGTCATGAAAGGTATTGTCGCAGTAAACCTACTCGCCATCTACATCGTTGTTTGAAAAGTCAGTTTTTTTTATACTAGTGGTGAACTATATGTGCAAGGTGTGAGATGTTGCGGGTTTACTCCTGCAACGGGTAGACCATCGCCTGAATTTTAGTGCAAGCATTTTTGCAAAAATTTTAAGCATAGTCGCAATATGCATCGTCATGAAATAATCAGTTGTCTAAAGAATCCCCAGTGTATTAGATATCGCTGCGTAAAGCGTGGTCGTTCCACATAAGCTAGCAGTGCTCGAATGGTAATGAAACCTGCATGCCGTTTCTGTGGTCAAACATTTAAAGTATTTCGTTATGTGCGGCAACATGAAATGAGGGTATGTTTTAAGAGTACAACATTGAATCTATATCGTTGTACGCTATGTCTTCGTTTGTTTAAGAGAGGCAATGCATTAAGGAAACATGTGATTGTGTGCAGTTCTTCCTTAACAGCAAAAATTAATTCGAATATGTCTCAAATGTCCTCGCGGCCAGCTACTTTGGAAGAGAATACAAAACCTTGACACTAGTGTGTATACTGCGACAAGAAATTTACTTTAATTAGCAATTTGAGAAGACATAAAGAAAACTTGTTTGGGAAAAACCGTTAGGAATAAACATCGTTGCGTTAAATGTCAGTGTGTGTTTACTGGCTATATGCAGTTTGAAAACATTCCTTGACATGCGAACAAGATGTTGCAGTGGAAATCTCGCCAAATTTTTGTTATCAGTGTCGTTTTTGTCGGAAGTTATTTGCTTTACGTAGCAACATGTATCATCACATGAGAATAAATTGTTAAAAGAACCCTGAGTGCGATGATTATTTGGTGTATAATGTGCGGTCGTTTGTTTACAAGAAAGTTTACATTAATGGAACATATGGTAAAATTTAAACGCTATTTATCGCATTAGCGTTTATTTTTTCGTGAGATCTGCACATACACTGAAGAGCCAAAAAAACTGGTATAAGCGTGCGTATGCAAATAACAGAGGTAAGGAAACCAATCAGAGTAACGCGATACGGTCGGCAGTTAGATCGGTTACCGCTGCTACAATGGCAGGTTATCAAGATTTAAGTGAGTTTGAACGTGGCGTTATAGTTGGCGCACGAGAGATGGGACATAGCATCTCCGAGGTAGCGATAACATTTGGATGGTCGCGTACGACCATTTCAAGAGTGTACCGTGAATATCGGGAATTCGGTAAAACATCACATCTTCGGCATCGCTGCGGCCAGAAAAATATCGAGAAAAAACGGGACAAGCAACGACTGACGAGAATCATTAAACGTGACAGACGTGCAACCCTTTCTCAAATTGGCGCAGATTGGATTTGTGGACTGTCCTGCAGGATTCATGGTGTTAATTGCCTCCTGCATACCTTCAGACATTAGTCGAATCCNGGGGGGGGGCTACACGATATTAGGCAGGTGTACCAGTTTTTTTGGCTCTTCAGTGTATTAGTGGGCTATATGAATGCGATTTTGTCATTCTGTATTATTATCTAGTGTTTGATGTTTTAAGAATGTAATAAATATACTTGTGTTGTTATTATAGAATTTTTATTTGGTATAAAATGTTGTTTGGTTTGTTTGAAATGTGGTTAGGTCTATAAATGATTTTTTTAATATATTTTTTTTATTTAGCGGGGTGCTAGTTGCGAATGGATATGCGCTCACAGTCCCCCAAGAGGGCTTTCCACTATGAGTTATTGTGAAGGAATGATGTTTGGGAATGGAGTGAGCTGTTGTCAGCGAGGGTTGGAGGTGTGTCCACTCCTTAACTTCAGAATAGAAAGCAATTTATACAATGACAGATTAATAAGTATTAGTGTACGAAGCATAATATGTGCACAACTTGCGGAATGTTTGTGTTGTAGGATGTCGCAATGCATACACAAACGTTTATAACTCTACACACCTAAAATGAGTGGCACTTAATGTAAAGTGCTCGGTTACAGAATTTGTTTTCTGAATTGAATCCCTCCTTGATAAATGGAAAAATAAAGTATGGTAACAACAAAATATTTACTTTTAACATAGAACGGTGCTTCGAATGTTATCAGCATTTGATTTTTGTAAATTACTTACTCAAAAATGTCAGGAAACCACGTTTTGTATTCGTTACTGTTCTGAATAATGCGATTATTTAATTTGGAGTAATACGACATAATTTATTTTTATGTTAATATGTGACTACTTAAAATAATTATTTTTGGAAGTTTTTTTTCTTTGTTTTTACGCTTTTATTGACATACTCAAAATAGGCACGTGTAAGGAATTGTACTTGTAACATCGTGTTATCGTTTGGGAAGCTTCAATTAACTTGGTCCTCCCCAAAGAAGGGATACACAATGCAACACTACCGATCATTGGTGAACACACCCATACCCACACACACATATTTTAAACTAACATGGTAATTATTACTTTACGTTTCGGGGTCGGATTCCACTACAATAGAGGAGTTTGCCTGGCGAGATGCTGTTTTCGCCTCACTGAAATGTTCGTGCACGCTCCGCCACGGTGTATATTCCCCTCCCCATTCCCCTCCCCTGCTCTCCAGCTTACAAGCGGTAGGCGATGTGTGCTAGGCGTGGAGATGGGGGCAGGAGGAAACTCGAGCAGTGCGGCTGCCGTTCTCGCCCTGTCTTACCTACCCTTCTGAGAGAGGGTCCTGGTGTTTAAGCTTCGGCTAGTGGAGAAGGAGTGTCGTCCCCCCGCCACGATCACCGCATGGATGTCGGCATTCAGCGGAACTATGCTCGCCCCTCGTCCTTCCCACCGCTTCTCATCATTCTTCAGGGAGTGGCCCCGGTGTTGTTTCTCTCACTTCTGCTCGTCGACTAAGTCTCCGCACCACACAGCACTCCTAGGAAAAATGCTAACATTCTCGCCCCATGGTAGGAAATCGCCGCTGAGTTCCGCAGAATTTATTCTTGGTTAAAGTATTCCGACACAATATCGGCATTATTGTTGGGGTTATTTATTATTTAAACGATATACTTAAATTAAAGGAGTCATTTACAATAAGGATTAAATTAACTTCTTTTTAACACAATGTTTGGCCAAAATTATGTTATTTTTTTTAATATTTCACTTTATTTGACATCCAACATGGTGGTGGTATAATCAAAAGTTATTAGTGTTTTTAATTCAATCTGCAGCCAGGCTCCGAGATATTTGGATGTGTACTTCCTCCCTATACGTTTTTATGTATTTATTCTCTATATGCAATTTCTTTGAATTTTTTTGGGGGTGGGAGGGGTGGTCATAACTCTGTGTTGGGGTTCAGTATGGTATAGGATCTCGTAGAGGTTGGATATGTTATTGCAAGTACTTGCTCAAATGTAATTACCCTCTGTAATAGTGCTTTAATTTCCTTCTACGTTGTGCGTATTACTTTATTAGGATTTTCTTACCCTCAACAGGAGTCGAACCAAGGTCTAACTTGGTACACACGTAATTACCCTCACTGTGATTTGATACAAGGGCTATGTCAGTATAAATATATTTATGCTTGAATTACCCTCGATGGGGTATAACTAAGGATTATCTCTGCATAAATGTAATTATGTTTTAACCTTGATGGGATTTGAACCCAGAACTACTCCAGTACAAACGTACTTACGCATTAATTGCTCTCGGCAAGAATCAAAGCAAGGTTTAGGTCATTATATATATATATTAATATTTTCCTTATCCTTGACGAGATTCGAACCCAGGACTGGTTCAGTATAAATGTATTTAGGGTTTAATTTCCTTGACGGGAATCGAATCCGGTAGTTGACAAGTATAAATATAATTATACTTCAGTTACCCTTGACGGGAATCGAAACCAACCAAGATGGCAGACATATAACTCAAACATATTAGCGATTCACAGCTCAGCTGCATTTAAGCAGTGGTCGGGGTATGATGTGTACTTATCGTGCAATTACAGTGTAATTACTCTCGGTTTGTAATTATTATCGGTACGTGATTACTCTTGGTATGTGTACTTATTCATTACTTAATGACTCATTATGCATTACTTACCCCTAATTATATTTAATATTAATTACTTTTGACAGAACTCAAACCGAGGAGCGCCTCACCAACCTCGTCAGTTGTGTTTCGGCAGTCAATGGGACAAACATGTGTACTTAGTGTGTAATTATTTTCACGGTACATGTATTTAGTCTTGGTACATGCATTAGTCTCAGCACTTGTAAATGTTGCTTATTCAATTACTCATTACGCCATTATTCATTATGCAATTACATCTAATCACTCGTTAATTACCCTCTATGGTACTCGAACGGAGGACTGACTGCTTCCTCAACCCTCCTGGTCCAACCCTACACCCCGTTAACCCGCCCCTTGCCTATCGCTCTCCAGACTTCCTCAAAAAATGTCAAAGTCCTTCAAATGACGCTTCTGCACTTTGTCCACCAAAAAGGTACCCCCACAAGCAAACGCCAATCACAACACACCTAAGAAGAGGTGGTAGAACCCGTCAACCAACCACCACACACCTCCGAGAGTGATGGTAATGGGATTATCAGTATCCCAAGTTAAAAAATGCCTCCAAGTTGTGTGCCTGTCTCCAATACCCCTTTGCAGGTTAAACAAATGTACCTTATGCCACTAATGACCCCCTAGCATGCCAGAACAGCGTCGCTTTCCCTACTCACCTACCAAGAGCTTTTTTGCGCATTTCAGACTGAAAAGCGCGGTAGCAGTAAGAACAATTTTATGCATCCGATTTATTTCGTACAAATTCGTATGATAGTCGGACTCTTTGAAAAAATTGTGTCTACAAAAGTAGGCCGATTAAAAATCGTCCGTTTTTAGTATTACCATCACGATCCACTGCACGGAATGTTGCCATTCGTATAGATGGATCTGTGCATGGTGTATGCCTCTTATTTCATTTTGTGAAAAAATAGGAGGGTAGGATGGAATGTTTATCTAATAAATTGTGCTCGATATGTAGACGGTGCATTTCGCAACTTGTTTGGATTATTGAGAGAGGACAACAAGAAATTCTTTAATATTCTTTAGAATGCCCGTTACATCCTTTGATGAGTTAGTGGTGAAATTTCAAATTGCTGTTGTAGGTAGGCAAGATATAGTGCAAGGCATAGAGTTTTCTACAAAAGAAATGTTAGCAATTACTCTCAGATAAGGAAACAAAATTTTTAAGGTTTCCTAGAATTTTTTTTTTTTTTTTTGCTATACGTGTTACAAATGGTACAAAAATATGTAAAGCATTAATTGTGGGATTTCTTTTACATTTCTACAATAACCGACAAATATAAGTTATTGGTATTTGGGAACTTTGAATATTAGATGTAAATAGCAGTTACCATTATAAATAAAGCTTAAGTATAATGACATAACTGCAATATTTTTAAAGAAAGCAATGTTTACTAAAATTATTTAGAGAGTTGTCAAGAAATTCAGAGCAATAACTTTCATTCGATCCCTTTGAATAATTGTCTGGTGTACGTGATGGCACAGGCGATTTCTAAACATCGATATCTGCTATATTTCCTTGACAGTTTCGTTGATCATGTTTATGTTTATTAACTTGCAGTTGAGTGTGATTAGGAAAAACATTTTTGGGTGGACCAGTTTCAGTATTGTACAGACCTTGAATTTTACTGTAGTAAGACGGAAAGTTCAATGGTGGGCCAGTGATCGTGTCCGTCAGTGGAAGATAGCCAGTTGAGTTTTGTTAGCCTTGAAGCTGATTGTAGTTAGGAAAAAAGTTACAAGTATGTTGACCGGTGTTAGATTCAGACGGAAAGAGTTGTTGATAGTTGTTTACAGAAGGTTACATTCTCTCGTAGGGATTAAACTCTGCTGGGGTCTGAGGAATTTGTGGTGTTTGAAAGCAATAAAATTAGGAAGATGCTGGAGTTGATTTTTCCGCGTATTTCATTGCCAATCTCATTACGTCCATTCGGAACTTCATTTTAAGGGACATGGGAAGTAACGAGTTAAAGAAGTCAGTGTCGTCGGTGCGAGGTTCCTGTGTTCTTGCTTGTTTTGATGGTTGGAAATTACCTAGGTACTTTTCGATCTTCTGTTCCAGTCTTTTTTTCTCTTCTATTTCTATCCTCGTGCCTAGGGCGTATGTTGTGGTCTTGGATGTTTTCTTCCAGGGCTGCATCATCAACATTGTCTTGTACAGGTTTTTTTAGTTACGTTACCTAAGAGTCCATCTGCGTCCATACAAGAGGCCGTTGGAAGTGGAGTAATTGTTGAGTTCAAGAATTCCATGTGTTTTGCATACACGTACGTTTTGACATTTTCGCTTGCTTTGCCGGTCTTAGTTCTCAAGGATCATTTGTAGCGAACATACGCTTCCCGAATGGGCCACAACTTATCTCGCAGTTCTTTATCTGAAAAAAAATGTAATCACATAATAAGAATATGTGTGTACTGCACATGTGCTTGTGTGTGTGTGTGTGCGCATGCATGTGATATTGCCAATAACTGTGTTTTTCTCTATAACAATACGTTTATGATTACAGGTACCTGGGGTCTGGTTGTACTTATACAGGTTTGCACTACACTTTTAGAATTGAAGTAACAACTGCAAGCAAGATTGTACCAAACACATTTTGTGTCCTGTGGATTGCTTTAAATAGTATTTGTCTTCCCCCAGTTAAGTAAGGAGTTTTGGCAAGAGGTTGCTGAAGGTTTCAAGAAGAGGGCACATTTTCCTCATTGTCTGGGAGCCGTGGTCGGCAAACACGTGCGTGTCATTAACCCAGAACATTTGGAGTCGCTTTACTACAACATTTTTTCTCGGTAGTATTATTGGCCGTAGCAGAGAGCAACTAGGTGTTTAAGTATGTTGATTTCGGTTGAATAGGAAAAGCTACAGACCAAACAATACTCAATGATTGCACTTTTGGCAAAGCTTTAGCAGATGGATCCTTGGACATTCCACAGCCAGATACAGTGACGCCAGAGTTGAGGCCAGTACCTTATGTGTTCGTCGGTGATGAAGCGTTTGGGATTTATGTTAACTTGATGCGGCCATATCCACGGACATACTTTATAAAGAAACAGAAAATATTCAATTATCGATTGTCTACTGCTCGCAGATACGTTGAATGACCTTTTGGAATTCTTACCAATAAATGGCTAATCTTCCATCGTTCAGTAAACCTGAACCACGATAAAAGAGTATCTCTTATAAAAGCATAATGTTCATTACAAAACTTCATTCGAGATAGGGACGGTTTTCAAATCAATGGAACGTTTGAGTATGTCAGATTGTACAACGTTTGCGAGAAAGAAACCCGTACCGCCACAGGACGAAGCCGGATAAAAGCGTATGCATAGAGGCATGAGTTTGTCACGTACTTCTCCAGCCGTCAAGGGTCTGTGCCATGGTAAGACAGCAGGAATTGAACACTCCTTTTATTGAGGTATACTCTGCGAGTAATCTAACCTAAAACCCTATTGTGTTTAGAGTAGGACACTGACTACTTGAATAACTATTGCATACTTGTATAAAAATTATTATGTGTTTTATTGTCTATGAATATATATGTGTGTGTCCGCTATATGAAGTACAGATCATAACAACGTGGTTAGTTAAGCAAACAATTAGTTTTTGTGGTTAACACAAATGACTAAATATGTTTAGGTACATATTTGTAGCAACTGATAATATATATTTTCATTTATATTATTACTTTGAACAAGCCCTAATGACATTTATAAGAAAAATTGTTTAGGTCTAAGCTAAATATTTAGACCTTAATAAGTTTAATTAGTACATGCTTGTACTAATTATTTTCATTTTATAAATTTTCATTTCGTACACTCACTTTCTTCTTTCACAATCAATACGAGTCATTTCATTCACGTATAAAAGTTAATGACGCAATAAAAGAATAAAATCTGCAAAGGTTTCTGGCGTAATGAGCTCATCCCTCGTGTCAAGTGGTGTGGCAAACACCACCATCGATTTGTTGTGACCCCACAGCCAGACGTCAGGTGGTTTGATGTCAGGTGGGCATGGTGGCCATACTATGGGGCCTCCCCTATCTATCCACCTGTTCGGGAAGTGCATGTCGAGGTGCCAGCGAACCACAATTACGACATGAGGTGGGGCCCCGTCCTGCTGAAACCGCACCGCCTCACGAGCACCTAAGGCGGCTTTCACACCGAAGTACCATGCGATATGCTTCATGCTTCCAGGAAGCACGTAGCATGTTATTTGAACACCGGACCATGTAAACAAATATAAGGTTACAAACCGATATGGCAGTAGCGTAGCATGCTATAAATAACAAGCAGCGCGTGCTACTCAAAACCGTGTGGTCGGTCTTCTGTGATGCATGACACGCGCGACGACGTATGACGCATGCGCACCACCGTGTTTTGTTGTGGTGTGTTGTGAGATGTGATTTCTCGAGATGCCGTTGCCCGACGACGAAAAATTCAACACAGACATCGTACACCTAGTTGAGGCCAATACTATCCTGTATAACCGCAGTTTGAAAGAATAGAGAAACCGTAATGAACAGGATAAACCCTGGAGTAAAATCTGAAGAAAATATAATGCTGCAGGTAAATTCAGTATGTGTACACAGGAAATATACACAGTGTGCCTTTATGAATTTGTAATTTGTAGCAAAAGTAATTTAGGTAGTTTTACCGCACACTCTTAAACTTTGAATTTAAGAACACTCATGGTTCCCAAAGTGTGTTTGTAGGAATTCGGTGCGTGTAATCGAGGTTTGGCAGTATTTACATAATTTAATTCACATAAGTGAGTGCATGTTGTAGCAAAGTTGAGTTCATAAATATTGTAAGTTTGCTGATAAATATGAAATACACAAGCTGTTCGGAAACTCGCCCGAAATATTTAGGGAGGCGCTTCCTGTGGAAAATGAGGTAGACAAATGTCATGCAACTTCCAGTCTAGGCCGCTCTCGAAGAGAGATATCCGCCCTTGAAAACGAGTTTAGAAATTGTTTTGTTGCAAAATATTGGAAAATGTTAAGACTTTCCGCCTTCATAAAAATAATAGGGGTGACTACCCTTTAACGGCATAGAATTATTCCACCGTCAAGTTGTGTGAAAATTGCATATATTTTTGAGCAGCATGCCCCTGCGAACAAAAAATTACCAGTACTTGAAATTGCAAATGCGTAGGATGCACCGTTTGCCTCTGAAATGCACACAAAGGTTTGTGAGACAACAATAAAATACCTAGCGTGTAGGCAAAAACTGCTTCTCCTGGTAGCTAATTACACACATAATGCTTGTACATACTAAAGTGGGCCATGAAGGATCAATCAAGGTGGAAGTTCAAAGGCCTTATTTGAAAACATGTATGTATTGCAAACGTTGTCATATAATTGTATTAAGTTATTCCAAATGTGCATAGAATGTGTACACCGATGCTTAGTTGTATATGTTCTGGTAAGGCAATGCATTTTCTGGTTTCATAAAATAATCACAGAGACTGTCGCGAAACTTCGTACCAGCCCGCTTTTGTCCTGGGGGTTGTGCTGGATTCACAGTTATTGTAAGCGGCAGACACTTCTTGTTCGTAGGTCGTAGTTTAACACACGCCATTATGTACACTAGTATAGTTGTGCAAGATGCATGCGGCCTTCACAATGTCTGTCACCTTCTCTACCTCACATTCAGTTAGTTTGAAAAAATCTGAGTTTGCTAGCTAACATTCCAAATGCTCGTTCCACACTCTTTCTTGGCCTCGACAAACGGAAGTGGAATGCTCTTGTAGCATCATTTAGTGCTTTACTGGGGTAGGGCCATTATTCTTAAGTGGGCTTTATCACTAATTAAAAAATTCGGGAAAGGATCTCCGAGCTCATTTGGCAAGGGGCATGGGGGTGGTATGTTCAGATTGTTTTCTTGCAGGGATTGATAAAATCCGGAATAAAGTATCACTCGGCCACCACTGTTCCTGCCATAATCACCAACACTTATCCAGGTAAAACAAACATCTGCATTCACACAGGCCATCAACACGACAGAGAAGAAAGCTGGTAGTTGGAATAAGCGGAACCAGAATGAGGTGGACACTTAATGCGAACATACATATTTGCCATCCAGGCAACCCAAGCAGTTCGGAATGTTCCACAACACGTAAAACAGATTTCTAATCTCCATCCACCGCTCTTGTGTCGGTAAAGGCATATATGTTGGTTGGGGAACTGACCGCAACTTTTTTTGCAGTATCTGCAATAATCTTACTGATTTTGGATGTACCTCGGTAGAATTCGAAGGACAGTGATGTGAATGTCTGCCCCGAGGCAAGGTACCTGAAAAGAGGTAACAAGTATGTGTATGTTTATTCAGTTAGTAATGTATGCAGCATGATATCTTTAATCCGTGGCACGATAACCCGTAATAATCCCTGACATAAATTAACAATTCATCCCATGCAATTTTGGCGCCACTCTTTAACGTGCTGATCCAACAGGCCTATTGTAAAAGTGGAAACGATATATGACATTAACACAGCCAACAAAGGAAACGTATGTAAGATGTCTGTGAATGGTTAAACGAGGTTCTACTGTTCTGCACTTATGTAAATGTTAGTATTTCTTTGCTCTCTTTATACAAACTACGAAAATTATGTACGTTATAACAAAACATATTAGTGTGTACATTAACGGGATGTTACAAACTTTACAATGTAACTGTGACCAATGATACAAGAGTAGCTATATAATACAGACGGTTTTTTTCAGCAAGCCGCTCAGTTTCTTGGAAGTGTCTATTTCCATTGTGTGATAGGACTGAAACTTCTGCGGATGCGATAGTAATTGTTGCGAAGCTAAGTATGGGCTGTGACTAGCTACATTACACCAATATGGATGAACCCATATGCGCCGTTTTCTTCTCCTTCTCCGTCTCCAGGAAGCAGCAGCGCTACTTTGGTGTGAAAGCCGTCTAAAGGAATTTCCTCCGAGTATTCCGGTAACACGTGTTGCAGTAACTGTAGATACATAGCTTATCCGAGACTGCGACCGTGAGGTACTGAGCGGTGTTATCAGGCACGTAGACCTGCGCACAGACTGGTTACAATGCCACTTACACAAGGTTGCATACCCACCCCTCCACATTGCCACTGCCACTAACAAGTTAACTATGGACCTTAGTAGATTGGCTACTTGATGAAATATGCTTTATTTGTAATTATCTACCACACTCTGGTGTTTATTATAATTTGTTCGTGAACATCCGGTATAAACTCTTCTGTCTTGAAGATGTCAATTTTTAAAATGTCACATAAAAAATGGACCCACAGACAAACACGTGTTAAAAAAAGCAACAATGGCATCACATACAAACACGCGTCTACTACCAATCATGTCATTGTGGGTGGTAGGTGAGGCAACACAGCAGTAGACACTGTTGGCAGTAGGCCTAGTGATATCCAGGTATTCCGGTAACCGGGTACCCGAGCACTACCCGGTGTCTTCGGGTAATACCAGGGGAACCCAAGTACAAAGAAGCGGGCACCTGCTCACATAGAGCCTATTGCCCGGGTACCCGTTCCTTGTAATATATATTTTCTGATCGAAGAGCACGCATGCATACTAGTTATTCCGAAATGTACAATCGACCTGAACAGTTCTATTGTGAAGACAAATTGGTTGTACCGTTTATAACGGCTATGATGAATACGATTGTAATATAATTGTTTTATATCTATTTCCTACATATTTGCAAATCTGAACAGGAGAGATTTCCGTATGGGAAACAGGCATTTACCCATAAATGAGTTTACAAATCGAACGACTAAGAGAATCGGACGTTTTCCAATCGCATGTATAAAATTAATCATTTCTCCCAAGGCACTTACAATACGTACGACTTCGAATCATATGACACAAATCTGATGCATTATAGGGCCCTAAGGACGATAGTGACACGCGCATCAAGTGCCCCACCGTCGCTAAGCGCATGGCTCTGATCTGGCATGCAGTGTTCTAGTCGCACTGCGTGTACCTATGAGATTTTAAGTGGTGGCCCTATTATTTTATTTATGGAAAGTCAGTAGGAAGGTCCAATTCAAGGTCCTTGAGTAGTTTTATATGTATTTGACGCGTATATTATGAGACACGGTGCTTTGAAAAAGCAGTTCACAGTCATTTTGGAGTGCTCTGAAATGGTGTTTGTAATGTACGTGACGTCTTGAATCTAGTCAACAGCCCTCGTATGAAGTGTGTTTTCTTTTCGTAGATTTTCACATGGGAAGCACGTTTGATAGTTTCGTTGAAAAACTTGTATTTGAAATGCTGTACAGCACAGTTCAAGAGCCATGTACGCGGGAACCGTAGGTGGCTTGGAAAGACGTCGCCAGAAGACCTGTTACCGTCAGAGCTACACTCTGCATTTCAAGTCAGTGAACTAAACATATGTCGACCAAGCCAGCGAGATTCACTATCAGTTGACGTCATTTAAACCAAACGTTGCCTAGTCACACTGTGCATTCGCGCGCGCATGCGTGTGTTAAAACAGAAGCGTATGCATGACTGGAATAGGCTTTTCGCGGTAAATTGTGCACTTTTGAGGCCCTATTAACTTTTCACTTTCAGCCATTTTTTATCCTTTAACCACCTTTTAAAATAAATATTGCCACGTAAGTAATAAACACTGTGTGTATATTCCATCGCACTCTGAAGTTAACGTCTAAGGCTAAAATAAAATATATTTATTGACTGTAATTCCAAATGAGAGGGCATTTAAAAATGTTCACTTTACCGTGAATAGCCTATACTTGTACTTGACACGAGTGAACAGCAAGCGGGAAGATATGAGGGAAGACGTACGACTTCTAGCAGATTGTCGCACACCGCCGGCCGTTATCGGCTCCAGAAGGGAGGAGGGGGGACGAGACTGTTTAAAATTGTGATTTATTATGAAACACTTTTATAAATATAGCAGACGAGCACTGTCCGTGCCAAGAAAACTGAAAATACATTTCTACCTGTGCACTTCCACTCTTTACGTAGCATAAATGATAGTAACCTGCGGAAAATAATACTCATTAAACACGGGAAAATTCACAGACAAAATGTTTGTAAAAATTAGTGTTTTTAAGAATATTTTTGCTATATGCATAGATCTCATACGAAGGCAAGCACATATCTTCTAAAAAGTAATGCCGCAAATATTGCACCCGTCAGTTGTGAAATTAATTTTGAGACCACTCGTGTGCCCGAACACGCTAAGGTAACGACCAGGAAGATGCAAAATGCATGCTGTAGAATCCACAACAGTAGTGTTGATACATCAATTTAGCGGTAGAGCATAAAAAACTCGGGAAATATTTGATAATAATTACAAGTGACATACTAAAACATACGAGCTAACGTAATGTTGGCTACCAACTTTTCATTATACCTTTTGTCGCGTAGGTTGCTAATGTATAGCAGAATATTTTAATCTCGCATATCATATGAAATATTATTCAACGGATCCCTTATATTTAGACCATTAAAATATTTTAAAAAGTACCTAACATCAATTTATATGTTGTCGTCTCTTCGTGTAGTGTACGACTAGAAAACAATATACGAAACTATTAGATTTGGACACAGAAATAAATGCTGTTTACCTATCAATATGTACAAAACTTCGTTTTAGTAAAAGTCATTTTCTTCAGGTACGTGTTTCAGCTAATATATTAAAATTATTATTACTTAAATAAACTGCGACTCTTATAGTGTGGTTATCAAACATTCATTCAAATAGTTGTCTTCGTCTTATGTAATGTTTATGTTAGTATATGATCCTGGATAGAGTCTACAATGATTTTATTGAGCACAAAAAATCGTGTTTACCAACGATGGAGTAACTTACATACTGAAATAACGCATAAACTGCGTTATTTTTCTAACAAAATATTTATATTTATTATTACAGCAATGATAATGGATTTACTCGTGCAAGTTAATACTATCAAGAAAATAATATGATGAACAACTATCTGTTTATAAATCATGATGTCGTAATTGATCTGTTTTGGCGGTATTCGTGTTATTTGAGCTTGCTTGACGGGTACCAGCCGTGTTTTGGACATTGCTACTTCGCGTAGTCTTTATAAAAGTTTCGTTAACTGTATTAAGTACGTGTGTGTGTTTTCTGTGCAAATAATTCATGTTTTATGTTAACTGTATACATATTTGTATTTACGGAAATACGCGCGTAATAGGATTTTCTGTGTTAGGTTACAAAAATTCTAAACCCAAACTAGGTGCGCTAATATGCATCGCTCCTAACAAATAGGTACTTTTACAAATTCCTGGTTTATCAGCTGTTTGCTTTCGTTCCTTTCACAAACTTAACATTTTTTTCTTGCGGTTCAGAATATATCAGTAATTTGTGTATATTTTGTCATATTGCAACATAATGCGGCAAGGACAGGAATTATTTTCTTCCGCAAATTTTGATAAATAATTTACTATTATAAATATAAGTGATAATGTAATCCACTCATTAAACCCACACTTATTCATACATTTTGCTTTCTTTCATTCAAATTATTATAAATATTCCGTAAATTATGAAAAAATAAATTTCATGCTGCGTGGTTGGAAACAAATAATCGGCCATCAAATAAGACTCAAGGTCAAACCTACCAACTCTTTCTCTTTCCGCGCTCCTTGGTCTATACACATTATATATATTAAAGACCAAATAAGAAACTTATCTACATTCATTATTTCAGATTTCCAGTAATATTATTCTTTAATATTCTAACGTTTGGCAATTTATTTTGGTAAAAGCAATGCATTTTATTTTGCGTTTGTGTGATTGAAACATTACAATTTGACACACATTAAAAATAGTTTAACCCAGTGACAAACATCTACTCTTCAGTCAGGCCATAAAAGGTCACGGATTTTCAAATAAAAATAGTAGCCAATGAGTAGCCAATGGCTCGTTCTCCAATATTCTCAGTACACAATACTGCGATGTCTAATCTGATATGGTCGTATAACACAATACTGTGAAGTCTTGCCTGATAAGGTCGTATTACATCATAATTTTACATGTACTTCACATCATACATTCCCACATTACAGGTATGAAGTGCGTAGTGAGTTTCAAATATTCATAAATTTAGTTATTGTTTTCAAATTATGGGGTGGAAAAGGTTACTTCTAATCTGAAACAGATAGAAAATATTGCCTAAATCAAAGTGTACGCTATACCAAAGAAGTGTCCAATGTCTAATATGCCTAACAGTAATTATAATTCTGAAGTAAATGTTTACTGGGATGTGTAATTTATGTTCGAAGGTAACATAATCGTGAAAAACAAGGTCTTAAGTTTTCTTTTATGAAATTTTCTCCCGATTTTTATATTTTGCTTTGATTCTCACCTTTATCTAGCTCTTAAAAAACAAAATATTTGTTAAATTTAGTGCATTAGATTTTTTGTAGCTTTATATATGCAAAGAATACATTAATTTAATATTTCTATGATACTAATAAAAATGCATTTGTATAGCACAGTACCACAGATTTTAGCTTTCACCTTTTGAGTTTCAATTCCACGACTTTGCACTGTGCTAACACTATTTTACAACCGATTTGCACAATACATCGGGCAAGTTCTCTTACGGTAATTATATAATGTTTTGAATAAGATAATCGCGAGCAAAAAATGTATGCATAAGTCTTATAAATAAATGTTAATTTAGTGAAAAAGGCAGGAAACTTCATGCCGCGCGCCGTTAAGTTACAGCATACTGTGCAGTTTATGTAAAATCGTAGTTTGTACATTTGAATGTTATCTGCTTTGTATCTTTACTGTCGAAATATTATTATAAGATAAATACGATTTCAATGGTACTGATAAATCCATATCCTGTTATAAATAACACCATTTGTTTACAAAACGTGTAACTTTCTGCTCGTTTCTAAGAATATTATTAACTAACGCAAAATAAATTGACCGGTAACGAAAAAGACACTGGCATTTTCTTTCCACAAATCCGCACGTTCGTAATGTAAACGATACGTAATCTCTTTTTAAAAAATGTAATGAATATGCTCTGCTTCTTTAACATAAATTAAACCTTTTTTTTAAACTCGTTTATGGAAATTGCAGAATATCTGGCAACAGCGCGCTATAACCTGTGCGTGTGTATAATGGTTCCAGTTGCTGCTACTCTGAGGCGCCGCCAGACAGAGGAAACATAACACATAGAAAATATGTTTCGAAAATAAAGGACTTAAATGGTAAAGTTACACTAAACGAATTTTTCGCTGTTTTAAAAAATTGCAAAAAGGAGTTTCTACAAATCTATAAAACTGATTTATAGATATTTTGTCGAAGAATGACAGTTTTCAAACGCAAATGTCAAACAGAAGCTTTAAAAAAAATTAGTTTAAAATTAAAAAGTAATTCTTTTTGACATTTTTATAGAGTTATAGACAATGTTGACTGACGTTTTTACGCAATTATTGATATTTGGTTTTCATCCCTTGTTCTGAAAAACAGTTAGCTTATTTTATTCGAAAAAATATACATTGTTTTCACTATTACTGTACATGTTAGCCTCCATAATTCAAATATATAATCGAAAAAAGAGCCCACCGAATAATGTTAAGTCGTTCATGTTCTCTTCTTGATTATACATTGTTACAGTTTCTCAGAATCAGTGGCCTAAACCATGTTCGTTAAGGGGTGGAGGTCTTAATTAATTAGAAGAGTTAACTATAATTTCCTAATTTATTTACAATAGTTACAAAGAAAATACTCTCGTCTCAATATCTTACACTAAACTGATATATCTTGGTATTTAAAACTGATAGATTCAATCTGTACAATTTACAATTACCTCATATAAATGAATGGTTTTAAATAACTAAAATCAGTCCCAATAAACTGCGTATAAAAACCTATTAAATTAATTTATAAATTATTTCAATAATTGACAGTTCCAATACTTACAATACAATCCGTATCACCAGTTCATTTAGTCCCACCCCAGTTCAGTCCAGGTCCCACCAGTCCGCAATGTTCTAGAGTTCTCCGAGCGTCCTCATGCACAGTAGCCTTCACTCGTCGGGTACCACGCCTTCTCGTCAGTTCACACCACAAAGACCTCGTCCGCTGTCGTCTTGCAATATTCCACCGTCGTAAGTCCTCTTCACCAATGTCCCTCGCCACACCAAATTTCGTCCTGTTACCGCACTCAGCCAGCTGACTTCTACCAAAAGACTGCTGATCGTCCAGCAGCGACTGTTTTTATAGTGTCGTCGGCGATCGCCCAGAAATTTATCCAAATGCCGCGTTGCGTGGAGGGTCCTAGTTTCCAGAATATTCTTGCGCATCCTCTAAAGTCGTTAGCTTCTTTACAAAAAGGGAGGAGGGGTTGTGATGACAGTCAGGTCAGCTGTAAATCATTCCTGGAAGCCCGGCGACAGGACCGCGGGTGGGTCTACCTATGGAGAAGGGTGGTTCTAGGTGGGTCACCCCCGCAGAGCCGAGTACACGCATGGTGCCCGCGCCTCGTGTGGCAGTTGACGCGTAACTATTTGTATTCCAGCTATTCGTGCACTGTGTGACTTGTCCTACCCGATGTTTGACGGTAACCTTAAAATCTAGTTTGGTTTGAAACGCCAAATGCATTACACAATAAATCTTGTAATTTTCAATGAGAATCAGCTGCCTTGTTTTATGATTTCCACGCCTCCGAATCAGAAGTTACGGAATTGTTTATATTGTAACAGGATCACAAATCTGACATACAAACAGAATTATGAAAACAGTTTCAATGATATTTAATTAACAATTGTGGGCTTACAGATCGTTTCTTTTATAAACTTCCCCTATGCCGCAGTCAATTACTATTTTAATCGAAATAACAAAGTATTCATATAACGTATATTAAGAGTGCAATTAAAATAAATAATTAAAATACATTAACAGACTGCGATGTGCTCTCTCGCAGTGCCCAAGAAAGATATCTAGCCTCACAATACAAACGACAGGTTTAAAATATATACAAAAAATATATCACGAAAAACCGTGGGGGCACTCAGAGGGAGCCAATCAAAGCCTCGTGGCTAAAATATTATGACAAAACACACACGTTAAAACAATTCATTTAAACAAAGGGCTCTAAGCAAAATGTACGAAAAATGCTAAGCGAATCTGCCGGTGGGTCATCAAAAACGTAATATAACCAGAAACGCGTGAGCAGGTACGGTCCCATTAACCCGCGCGGACTGGCCATTTAACAATTACACACACAAAGCCAGCTACGGTAGAAAAACTATTACATTCAAAAGGTAAAAAAAAAACATACAATACAAAGCATTACCGGGATCCACACTGCAACCGTGCAGGTAAACCAAAACCTGAATTTCTCACGGGCGACCAAAAGGAGATTTTGAATGCAACAGATCCGGTGCTACCCCAAACTACCATACCCCAGCCCTACGAGAAAACATTGAGATATCAAACACAAAAAAAAAACCTTTCAGACGACGACCCACCTGCGCTTTGCCCAATGGCCATAGCAGCTCTAATTGAACATATGAACTACCAAGATGTTAGATGCGGCGACCATTACAGCCCAAGTCAAGGTGGCTGAAGCAGACGAAGTGACGATGAGACCAAGACCACCGCGGCGCGCCGTTCATCATCACTGGGACGCTACTCCCTCAGCGCGGAGAAGGTAGAGGCCCTGCGACCTCCCAGGTAGGGGACGGCTAGCCGGTCCCGCCTGTGTGGTATCAAACTGTAGTCGAACTGCGGCAAGCCACCATTCAGACTTCCCCCAGTGTTCCAGGATAGCGCCTGGAACCTGTGCCAATACTGACAATTTTCCCCTTTCTCCCTGCCTGAAGAGGGAAAAGGAGTAGTGAAGTTATTTTCCGCGGGATTTTGAAAAAAATGTCAGGACTTATATTTACTGTCGCGAGTCCCTGGCAGGGGACTGCCGGCAGTTTGTATAATTTACAAAGCAAAAGTTAATGCCAAAGGTGGATTTTATTTTAAGTACATTTTAATATTTCATACTCATGACTAGAGGGGTTCGGAAAGCGAGGTCTAAAATATTAATAATGATAATAAGTGATTAGTTTAGTGTTATTGTAGTATTTGAATTGTGTGTGCTATGAAATATAATAAAATATAAGTTTAAGTTACGTTATGTATACTGGACTAATTGTTATTCTAAATGTTAGTATTAATGCATTTAAAACATGTGTTTGAAAGTTAATAATAACAGTTATTTTAAAGAAGTGTGTGAATGGTTGAAATATAACTTTATCTTAAACTGTTACTGAAGGTAACTGGTACTTGTTGAACGTGACTGGAAGGTGCTGTTGACTTAAATTAAAATTTTTAAGCATCTGTTCATTCTGTTTAGGTAGTGAATTGATAGTAATTACGTTTTATTCATGTGCGAGTGCCACTCTTACGAGCGACTGAAAGTGGGCAAGAAGTCTTGGTTTTAAAGCGATTTTTTTCGCAAAAATTACTCTAAAGGCGTGTAATTTGTAGTTTAAAATACTTTTACAAGTTGTTTGCTTGATATTTCCTTGAAAAAGTCGCAAATTTGTTGAGTGGAGCTTTAAAAACCAACTGTTAACTGTAAATTGTTGATTGACTTGGTCGGAAGTCTCTGATTGGCCTAGAGGTCTCGCGGTAGGCGGGGTTACTATCTGATACTCAAGAGATGGCAGCACTGTCGTATTCTTACCTGAACACATAAGTGAAAATTTTCATCGTAAAAATTTAAAGCTTTTAATTTGGACGATAAACCATCTTAATTTACTTATTTTAATATATATTGAATAGAGAAGATTTTTATTTTAGTTAATCTGGCCAAGTTATGGGATAGAAAATATTTTAAAATTCCAGGATATCTACGCTTATTCGGACTGTTTGCAGTAAACTTTATTTGATTTTAAATGTATTTATAACATTAAATTATAAGTTGGTGGCCAGTAAAGATAAATATAGGATGTGTATTTAGCAATTGAGCAGTTATTTGCTTGCAGAGTGCAATAAAGATTATTAAATTGCAAACAGAAAATGTTGCGATCAGTTGATTTTGCTTAAAAATTCGCGTTTGTGTCACTCGTCAGAAGGGGTTGGAATTTGTTCATTTTGGCTCTCGCACAAGGTCGTATAGGTGTTTGAATAATTCGTGGTCGTTCCATAGCAGGTTGGAGAGATCTTGGGTTACTTTCCGGGGCAAGCGGGTCGACTAGATGGCGATAAACGTGGACGTGGCCTCCAGAAGCAGCATTCATTTATCTTGTTTGGCTGGTAGGTGTTTTGCTTGGGTGATGTAAGGGAAAAATGCGCCATGGGGGATTGAAAGTCAGCTTCTTTTAATTACTTCATGAAGTCATGGAGTTCCTGCATAGTGTCTTTCATTCCTCCGAGCGATTTTTGTGGGAGGGGGTGGGAGACATTGGCATTTGTTGTTGTGTTCTCAAAAGGAATTTGTTGTATTTCTATTGTGAAGTGAGGGGACTCTACGAGTGCCTGTGCTTATGTTTGCTTTGAGTGTAGTTGTAAGTTTTTGGGCACTGAGGTTTTAGCCAGGTTCCTGGACGGCGCTGTTGCTGGCATGGAAGGTAGTGTTTTTGCCTTGTGTTATGTTTCTAATATTTTTTACTTGTGTCTATGGACTATGAAAGGTTTATACTATTATGAGAGAAAAACTGAATTTAATTAGGAAGACAGAACAGATATTTAATACACTTTTTAGGAGTTAAGTAATTATAAGCTATTGGCGAGGGAGGTCCTAATTAATTACAATAAATGACTAACTTGAATGATACCATCGCCGTAGGCTGAATGGTGAGTCGGAAATCGACGAGCGGCACGCCAAGCTGCATCGTGATGGCTTCATCTCAGTGTGGGTCTACAGACAGACAGGCTGACAAAGTTCCCGGTGGAACCTCGGCCTGGTGGCCGATACCTATTTAAGGTTATACCAGGAGCACTAACTTTCTAGCGTACTGTAACTCCCTCAAACAACAGCTAAATCGGCACTTTTCCATCTCGAGTTACCACCGGGAACTCTGTGTTTTAGAAACCTCCATGCAGTCCAAAAGTATTCTATGACTTTAACCATTCACATCTGCCGCGTCTGCGCGTAACCTTTTTCCACGATTCAAATATGCATGGCGGCATACCCGTTAACTGAATGCGCGGCTCAGTGCGTCCGAGTGTGTTCTGGACTCAGGATTGGGGAACAATGGGTAACCCAGAATTGTTCCCAGCCTCCTCGCCCACCGAGCGCAAGGAGAATGATCTATTCCACACTGCAGTCTTTCGTTCCCGGCACATTCATGGATTCAGCAGGGGAGAGCCTGAACATTATCCAGACTGAACAAACAGCCAGGGCCGGACAGACCCATCCTGCCGAAATCCCACTCACACACATCTTTCACTGACAGAAGTCTTACCAATTCCTTAGGGAGAGCACTCCCGCCATTTACCTTCTCTCGTATTCCAGTACCATCAGCAGAGTCGTCATCGGGCTTTCCTGAAACAAAACATATGTTTTATCCAGGAAAAATTTGTCTAAATTAGGTTAGTCACATCTGGTTGACAGGCTGACAGACCGCGCGTGCAAAGTGTTGCCGTATTAAATAGTTTCTGGTGGCGTAATTGTCCCAAATACCGTGCCGCCGGAAGGGGAGCTCCACTGGCCCTTCGCTGATGTGGTTTATAAACTATTATTGCTGTAATGTGTTTGGGATTCTTCACCTGGCCTGGAAACCAATGCGTCGCTGCTGTTCGCTAGGCTTGTCCGCCTTTATTGAATCATAACACTAGGCTCTTTGACGTTTTTGAACCATTTCCAGGTATTTAGGGCAAGTTTTTGAGAGAATTTAGTGTTCGCCTGTGCAGTTGATACATTTGGGGGTTGTGAATGGTTGAGTGCAGGCACCCATTAAGTGTGACCCGGCGTAGTGGGGGCAGATCTGTGGCAAGGAACAGAAGTTCCGGGTATATCCCAAGGCTTGACAGTTTCTGCATTATGCCACATCTAACGGTATTTTCTGATAGGAGCGTGAGTGAACTATTGCCATATTGACCCAAGTGACTTTGTGTAAGGGGGGAGGGGGTACATCTGTGTTCTGCGCTGCCGTTACACAAAAGAAACTTTGGGGCTTTAATGTGTATTTGTTGAGGTCGTTGATGTCAACAATTTTCTTTTTAAATTGGTAGATGTGCTGGATCTAGTTGCCGCTGCGTGTAAGATCTAGTCTGATGTCATCTATGACTGTTGTCGGTGTGAGGTCAAAAAGTGCTTTTTGTGGTTTGGCTATGGTTTGGCTGAATTTGAAAAAGTTAATGTGGTTCGCAGTAAGCATTGTAAGAGCTGGCTGGTAATGTTGGAAGTCTGTGGTGAGTACGTATATGCCTTTTTGTGAGGAGAGAAGTGAGAAGCCGTCTTGGCTGATACCTCCCAGTTTTTTTATTAAGAGGTTGAATTTAGAGGCGTCTGGAACCACTATGCGGAGTTGCTGTTTTGGTAGTGGTGTTTTTGGGTTTGCAGCCGGCTGTGTGAGGGCGGGAGGTTAGCCTGAGGGGCCGGGTTTTGAGTTTAATGAAGCCTCATCAACGACTTCCTGCAATGTGGCATACTGGTCCCACACCGGGATGATGGGTGTCGCCTCAGACGATGACGGACGGAGACGCTTGTTCTCCTTGACTGTGTGGTTTTCAGCTGTAATTGCAGGTTTTCCTCTTCGTTTTCGGTGCTGGTATTCCGTTTCCATGTCCTCCGCTTTTGTTGTCCCGGAGGGGGGAAGGGGTGTGGTGTAGTTAGTGTGGTTTGTGGTGAAGTTGGAGCCCGTGTGGTACCCGATGTCCTGGTCATGCTCTTGTAGACTTTAGGGTTATTCCGCACGAATGTCACAAGGCTTGAGTTGTCCCGCAGGAGAGCAGTGAAGTTTGCATCTATCCCCGGGAGGCCATATTCACGCTGCAACCCCCCGTCCGTTACCATGTTCCAGGAAGGAAGGTGGGGAGAGGGAGGTGAGTTTGCCTGGAGCAACTCACGAGTGTTGTGCGGAAATTCTGAAACGAGTTTGTGCCCATCACGCTGCAGCGCACCCTGGCCGCCGACCCTTGCGGGCTAAGCTCGAGATGATCGAGCAAGCGAGTTCACTTGACCGGCAGGAGTGCACAAGTGTGGTGCCGCGAAAGCTAGATGACGTGCACTCTCCGAAGAGGCAACAGCGAACCTCCACGAACGAAGGCAAGGCCGGGGATTATGTGTTAAGACCAATAAAATGGCCGTGCACAAGCTTGTATCAATTCACCACGAGCTGAAAGCTGCCAAACGCGCATGCCCGGGAGGAAGGGGAACATAGAGCAGACAAAACAGAGGAGGAAGAGGAGAACCCGAGTCCTGGACGCGAGCGGAGTGGCGACTAAAAAACATTAATTCACGAGGAGCGCGCTCTGCAGGCCTTGCACTATAGTCGTTGAGTCTGTTGTCGAATTGACAGTAGGTACTCGACTGCCCTGTAGGGGGTGGGGACTAAATGGCTCATAATCCTGGTAAATTCGTCGTGATAGGTTATTTAAGCGAGTATATAGTTGTTTTGATGCCTCATTTATCTATTAGTCTTTTATCTTAACTACGAGCCCTATACAAGAATGTTGCGGTAAGGACTGAGGATAGGAGGTTTAGGCGTTTGCTTCCGTATCGCGACAATGTTGCTTCAAATCACGTACAATACAAAGAACAAAAACATTTTTCTCTTCGCGTATTTCTTCTGAATGGAAATATTTTTTTTTAAATATAACGCAAAGTAATATTTCTTATGCAACAATAGTGATTATCCAATAATTAATAAATACTTGAAAGATCAAATAAATTGCTTTTTATAGATATTTACTTACCATAACGACCCGGCTTCAGATATTTATCATCATGAGGATGTATCTTTCCAATTTATATAGTTGCAGGCTCTGTCAGTAACACAATACGTGACTTTTGAACGCCAATTAGGCGCCGTACCATCATGAATTCGTGTATACTAGTATCGGTATAATATATCTGTATCATATAACCACATGTGGTGGTGTACCATTTAGTAAAATATGTAATAATTTCTTACTGTTTTATCGATTGTTTGGTGATTTTTCCGATTTTCGTCCGTCGTTGCGAAACACGTTTTTGCACCCAGCCAAAATTATTTTCTTCAAGTTGAACATGTTATACATATGTATAATACATTCCTAATACCCGTGAGGTGAGAGATAAGTTAACATATACCTTCATAATGACGTTGATAAAGAAAATTAGTTATTTGGCCTATTTTGAATTCCGTGGTTTAAGTTAGCTATGCTAAAATTGTGAAGCGTCATAATTATATATTTAACCATTTATTGATAGTGTTACAGTTTTACTGTTGAATATAGATAACCTAATGCTTAAATTATTACAAGCGAGTGAATGAACTAAGGTTTTAAAGCAAATTCTTGTCTTATCAGGAATAAATGTGATAGATAACTTTTAAACGATTTCAATACTGAAGCTTGATATTTGAGTAAATTTTACGTATACTCAATTAAGACTTAAGCTACTGAATATAAGCTCATTCACTGACAAAAAGTTGCTGGTAAAATAAACATGTACTAAAATATACAATTTTGTAGTTTGCCATTGTTTTCTTTATTCGTAATGATAGACTTTCACCTCAAGATTTTATGCAAATTTTTCACACATATGTTCGTTGTCAAACTGCGCTGTGAACTATAACGTTGACTTGTCCGTGTAGTAGTAAATAAGAAAGTGTACTATTAGGAGATTGAACACTTATGTTGGCGTATTTTTGCATACACTATAAAATGTGATATAAAACGTTTATAGTATTGCTAACAGATCTGTACATTCAGTGTGTTTCTAAAAACTTTTTCGATGCACTTGTGTAAAACAAAACAATTCACAGTTGTTAATAATTACGCATCCACAAATGTAAATATACCGGACATTTATATTTGTAAAATTTACTCTTTCTTTTCCAGTGTAGATGCACAACCGTAACATGTGAATATTTCGCACGGGTTTTAAAATAGCTGTTGATGGCGTTGTGTAGAATGTTCCCCTAGAAGTTAAAAAACGTGTTGAATATGTATCGATCCAGGACCCGAGTTGCCAAGTCACACGGCCTTCCGTGTGGGAAACACCAGGCAGGCCCAGGAACCTTCCGTGTGTTAAGAGTTGCATGCTTATCGCTCGCCGCCCACTGTGGAGCAGAGGTGGCGCCCCAACGCAATCCCACGCCCGCTTCCCTAACCACTTTCAAGCCTTTCCTTTTTTGTTCCACATTTATCACAGCATCTAGCTTTGTGTCGTGTAACTAATATAGCTTCTGTTTCACTCGGCGGTTCATGCGACGTCGTGCAGTCGCACTGAGATGCTGGCTACTTCTATCACACGTATTATATCCCATGAACAACCACCCTGCATGACAAACAGGAAGTAGAGGCAAACAAATGGTAGAATGCTTACAATACATTAATTTTTTTATGCTGCAAACTGGACAGGAAACAACAATCGGTTCAATAGCTTTATAAACACCCTGGTAGAAATACCCTAATTTACTAAAAAAAGGTAGGTAATAAAAATCATTCAAGAGTTTATAGACTGTTCACGGTAAAGTGAGCACTTTTGAGGCCCTAGTTACTTTTTCTTTTTATTTTAGCCATTTTTTTATCCTCTAACCCATATTTTTAAATAAATAGTGCCATGTAACTAATAAACACAGAGTGTATACTCCACCGCACTCAGTCTAAGGCTAGAGTAAAATATATTTATTGACTATTATTCCAAATGAGAGGTTTTTCTAAAGTGCTCACTTTACCGTGAATAGCCTATATTTATGTTCTACACTTTCAGAATATTACATCCATTGTCGTTTTAATATGAAATGATAATCTGAAAAATTACGACAGTGGAGAAAACTGGTTTTTCAAAAATTAATGAAGCGAACTGTAGAAATGTTTACATTTATATACTTTTTTTCGTAAAAAATTTTAAACAGAACAAAATCAATACGTTTGGACACAGATAAAACTATTGTTAACATTACTACAGTGTTATGAAATATATTTATAGGATTTTCTTTTCACTATTCGTCCTTAAATAAATTTAATTTTTTGAAATAAAAAAATTTTAAGTCAAAATAGTGGAAGTCAAACCATTATCGCAGGTTAACAAATTGTCGGATGTGAAAGAAATTGCGGACATGACACTCCGGCGAAATCAATAAATACTTAAGGTAAAACCAAACTTTTTGTCAAAATAACTTTTTTAAACTTATACGAATCAACATTTCAAGTCAAAAGTCTAGTATTTACACCGGTATTTTCGTTAAGTTATCGCTCATATTATGCCAAGAAACCATACTATATATCTCCATAATATTTTAAAAATTTTGCTTCCTGAGCGGTTGCGCATTATCCCGCCCCATACTATATTACGTCTACTTTCATTTGCAGATTATTTTGTATTTATATACCTTGTTTCCCAAGTTTTCTGTTACTAATACGATTTTCATATGATATAATGTCATAAACAAAAATTTTAATGAATGTTTTAATTTTGCAATAATGCTAAGTAGAGTGTGTCTCATCTAACCACGCGTGGTGAAACTCTAAGATAGTTGTTCACCTACGAGTTCGAAAACATTTATTATGCTTAATATAATTATTTATTAGGAAAGTAAATATCATTATGCATAAATTAGGTTTTTTTATTTTAATTGCTGTGACGTAAGTACAAAGCATTATACGTGAAATATTTTACTCTTTAAGTTCCGCGTTTATTATTGTATCTCTTTATGAATAATGACTGTAAAATCTACGCCAAAATTCCGTGACCACTAATTCGCATATCTAGCAGCAATAATGATGTAATATTTTACGTCAACCTAGAGTATTTAAATGTAAGTATGATGGTATAACTACTATAAAAAGCGTATATGATTTTAAAAATTAAAATTCTGAATGGTCATAAAACAAACTATATTTTCTATATTCCATTCTTTGTGAGTCCAATATGGTGCAACTTCTACTTCTAATTGAAGAAAATTAATAAAATCTAGAGCTTTATAAGGCTTTCAGGCAATGTCTATTTCACATATTTAACTTGGGAGCCTATGGAGTGTCATAATTTTTACAAGCCTGTCATGTTTTACTGTAACCGGTTCCTAAAATTTGTTAAGAGCCGAAAATAAGTAGGTCTTAACTTGATCTCTAGGAGTTACTTAAGTTCAAAAATAAATAATTCCATTATTATTTGAGAAATTATTGCTTCGCAGCATGCCATGATAGATCGGATATCGCAATGCATTATAAATGTTGAAGTGAAGTTAATCTACAAAAAATCAAGCCTCAATGCTGAACTCGTCTATAAATGGAGGCATGGGAGACCCAAATGAAGCAGAGTCCAGACACATCCCAACCCAACAAATATATTGAGCGTTCGGTAGCATATCTGACTGTAAACCGAGAGGTTGTGCTTTCGGTACCGAGTGGATACACTGCAAATAATTTTACATCCCATTTAAACGAATTTCTGGTACAATTACTTAACATACGGAGTAAAAAAATTTTCAATGCTTTATAAACAAATATTTTATAAACTATCTGCCAGGAATGTCCTGGTATCTCTACAGGTAAAATATTGCCTATATACAACACACTGTTTCACAAACGTACAAATTGTTTTTATCTCCAGGTTTATAATAAAATTTGGAGTCTACAGCCTTTTTTTTTTCATAAATCACCTAAGGTTTTAAACTTTCCTCAGTAAAATGTTGTGAAATTTGCTCTAGTTTACTTGTAGTGTTACAAAATATAATTGGCAACTAATTCCCAAAAAATTGTTTGTGAAAATGCAAACACTTTTACAGTGTAAACCATTTTAAATCCTCGCTCCTTTAATTAAGGTCCTGAATATCCTCACCATATGTATGTATATACATGCTTACTTAGCTAAGATGTTCACCCCAAATATCTTTAGAACCTCTGAAGGTATCAAAATTTTGATTAAGAATTCGTAAATGGCACTACTGGGCTCATAAGACCGTCTGTTCCGAGATGTAATTAAGTACTCAGATATTGATATAGCATTTGTTTTCTAAAATAGGAATATACCCGTTTCTCCCAGTAGCATTAAACATGTTATTAAACGGCGGGTTGAGTGACATGATTATTTTGAGGATCCAACGAGCCCTTTTTCAGATATAAGGGAGTGTTGGTAGGTGTGTGTATTTGCAAATAGCTGTGGCGGGGAAGGTTGCATCACCAGCGGCGGATGTCCAGTGAGGTGTTCCTACACAGGCGACGCACGTGCTAGTGACGTGGGTATCGAAAGCACGCGAAACGTTGTTTGTTGGTGTTGTTGTTGATGTTACACGCGAATAAAACTTGTCTTTAACTTGACGTTCATAGCTTTATTACAATTAATTCACCGAGAATTCGTGTCTGTTTCACAGTCCACGCCAACGCAACAAAAGGTTTACACAACCTTGCAGCACATCGTATTTTGCAATGTGCGGAGCACGTTTATACTTCCGTTTTTCCCCGCTCAAGTTGTGCAGCGAGGTGCGTGTATGAACTCTGCACTGAACATCTCCCAGTGGATGACGCGTCCTATCCCGCCACAGCTACAGTTTAATGCTTACACCTATGAAAACTCCCTTATATCACAAAAGTTGCTCGTCGGATTTTCAAAATAATCACGTCATTGAACTCACCGCTAATAGCACGGTTTGCTATTGGGAGAAATTAGTATATTCCCATAAAAAAACCTAAGTTAGTATCGTTAACTCAGTAATTAGTCTCATCTCGTAACAGACATACACGGTGCCTCGTAGTGCCATTTGTGAATTCTAAATCAAAATTTCGATCCCTTCAGTGATACGGAAGTTATTTCGGGTGAACATCTCAGCTGAATGATTCTGTATATCAACTATCCTACCAACTGTCCCTATTAACAGTTGTGGTCACACATAAGAAATGTATCCTTTGTACTGCCAAACATTATTGAACTACTTTATAAGATAGTATTTTCCTCAAGTTCATTTGTGAATCACCTAAGACATTTTTGCAGAGCGAGGTGGTGCTGTGTTAAAAACGCAAGTTCAATCCCAGATCCAGCTAACCTGATTTCGGTTTTCCAAGGTTTCCCAAAATGTATCCAGGTGAATGATGGCATGGTTCCATATTAAAAATCATATCTGATTACTTCCCCGTTCCTGCTTTTCTGAACTTCTTGCCCCATCTCTATCCCTCACTACCTGACGAGACGTTAAGAAATAGTTCTGGAGCGGCATGTATATTTCCTGTGGACCATATCGCCACCGACCATTGCAGTGTAATTCTAACAGTGTATAAGAGATCGAAATGTTTGACACTTTAACGTGGTTTCCGATAGACAAATAATGATGCAGCGGAAAAAAAATTCAACGCGGAAAATAAAGACGTTAAAAGAAATGAATTCCCAACATTTTTAAATAATATATAACAGTGCCACAATGAGGCGTAAACTCTTGAAGTAAGACATACTAATACAGTAATATTAAAGTAAAGATATGTTTGGAATTAACCGGCTATCAGATACTTAATATTTTTCCATTTTCATATTTAAAATAAAAAGAAGGTTACTAATAACTTCAGGAATATGTTCCATCTGTAGATACTGGCGAATCGCGAAAGTCTTTAGCGCCTAAATATTGTTAAACGCGGCCAGTCTCGATGTGGAATCGAGGGGGATGGGGGAGCGACCCACCTCGACCCGCCTCTCCCCCAAACGGACCCAGCCGCTGCTACGTCGCCAGGCCGGCACAGCAGCGAAATGATTAATAGCTTACCTGCCCTGACGGCAATGTTCCACCCTGATGGAAGAGGCGACGACTTGAAAGGATGTGCAAGAACCTTCCATCTAAAACCTCCCTCGGCGTGTCCCGAAGAGTGAAGAAGATTCTGGGTCAGGTCACCTACTATATAAATATGGCTGCAGCCGGTGGGTCGGCAGTCTCTGATAGCCACCTGGCTCGAGTGCAACAAGTGTCTGGCGAAGATCGGGGCAACCAGTGCGTTCGAAGAATAGTACCGGTGACGAACGAGGATGTGAGAGACTGCGGAGGACGTGTGTGTGCAACGGCTACGAATATGAATAAAGTTCATTCTACTCAGGTTAGAAACAAAACGAGATTTCTTACTGGAGAGTTTGGCATAGGGAAAATTACCGCAGCTAGGTGCGCAGTGTTCCAAAATGAAACTTTTAATTAAAATTTTAAGCTACGTGAATAATAAAAGATAAAGATCTTACTTAGTTACGAGGTTATTTTATATTTGATTCATGATTATTGCAATTATCCTGTTTTTTAACATAGAAAATAGAGAAAATCAGGTAACTTGCCGATACTAGCGCTTATCTAGTGGCTAAAATTTTCTCTTTGTCAAACTTTTTACATTTATCTTCCCAACCTGAAGTAGAAGTTACCTTAACTAGAGTGCGCATGTGTTCCGGAGGGCAAGGTATCTGACGAGTGGAGGGCTACTGGGCATGGGAATACTCGGGACGCTCCAGAACATTCCGGACAGGAAATACTGGTGATATCTGAACTGGAACTAGGGGCCACGGTGGTTGAGCGCTTCGACTGCTCACCTCCCACCAAGACGAACCGAACCGGGTTCAATCCCCGGCCGCGACACTCCCGGATTCCCACTGGTCGGCTGGTTTTCTCGGGGATATATCGTTTCCCCCGCTCTTGAATTCCGGCGCTGCTCCATTCTCACCTCATTTCACCCTCGTCGGCTCTCATGGCTGCCCAAATCTCTCAACTTAACTCCACTGGAACTAGGTGGGACTAAATGATCACGTGATATAGACTTGATTGTAAATACTGAACTTTACGTTATCAAGTATAGTGTTCTCAGTGGTAATTCAGTACGTGTAAATAAACTGTTAATTGAGACTTATTTTAACTATTTTATTGTAATAATCCATGTCACATGATGGACGATTATGTAAACATTAGCTACAAATAGCAAGAGAGAGCTTTTTATTTCAGAATAGTAAGAGATTAATATTTATTTTCTTGGTTACTTGTAAATAAATTAGAAAATTCTTATTAACTATTTTATTTAATTAATACCTCAATCCCTTAAAGAACATGGCTATGCCCACAGACTGAAAACATTTTAAGAATATTCTCCGCAACACCGCAGCGTCTTGCTCCCTATATTAATGACTCATGCATTTTGACGCGTTTTTGTTGCAGCCGAAACACCAATGATACGTGATACAGAATTATAATTCTCCCTGGTCCAACGAAGTTGGAAAAGTTTTGACAAGTACACACAGACGACAACCATTAACGAAATAAAAACTTCAAACATGTACGCACTACCAGAAGTCCTGTTACTACCTGATTGGTATCGCACATCAGGCCAGTTAGGAAATGGCCGGTTGACTCGGAAATAGATTACATGTAACATACGATAATTGAAATAATTTGCATAATAAAATCACGTAAATGATGTCAATGAAATTTGGGGATAGTGTATACACTTACGAAACAAACGCTTTGGCGATAAAGTTACATTAACGTAACATAAAATAAAATCTTTACTGCAACTACTCTAAACGCCTAAAGACAGATTCTCGAAATCAATTAGCAATAGACGTTGTGAAGTTTTCCCACAAACCCACGACTTACAATAACGAAAAGTAAAATATATCGGACAAAAAGTAGGTAAGTAGGACAAACTAGCAATTGGTCATATTTCCCCGTAGTAAGGTAATACATAATAAAAACTTATGTTTAGCGCCATAATAAAAATTGTTGATGTGGGAGTGGACGGCAGGAAGCCTGAGCCAGCAGACAGAAGTAATGAGAGAAACATAAGCTCCATGAGCCCTGATAACTTACCAGACATACAAGATACCAGTATTTGACGTTATATTACAACGTTAGGTACAGCAATTATCACAACTGGGCAATCAGCGGAAATTCCGCCATATAACAGGCCAAAATAAGGCAATGATTTCAATTATCATACGCTCCGAAACTTATTTTCGTGATGCTGTTTCATACCGAGTTTCATAAATTGCTCTACCTATATTCAGAGTCAGTCTATAGCAGCAGTTTATACACTAGCGTTAGCGTTGAGTTATCTTCTCGAGTTACAAACCAAATTGCAAGACCATCAGAAAAGCAAGGGAGTTATTTTTATTTTTTCCATAAAGTAAACCACCACTGCGAAGAAACCAGAGAAAAATAACGAGAAAAAATACAAAAAACGCACATTGACGTTTATGTTAATTACACAGAAGAGCCCAAAAAACTGGTACACCTGCCTAATATCGTGTAGCTCCCCCCCCCNCACGCAGAAGTGCCACAAGACGACGTGGCATGGACTCGACTAATGTCTGAAGGTATGCAGGAGGCAATTCACACCCATGAATCCTGCAGCGCAGTCCACAAATCCAATCTGCGCCAATTTTAGAAAGGGTTGCACGTCTGTCACGTTTAATGATTCTCGTCAGTCGTCGTTGGTCCCGTTCTTTTACAATCTTTTTCCGGCCGCAGCGATGTCGAAGATGTGATGTTTTATCGGATTCCCAATATTCAAGGGTAAACTCTTGAAATGATCGTATGCCGACTCTCGTGCGCCGACTATAACACCACGTTCAAACTCACTTAAATCTTGATAACCTGTCATTGTAGTAGCAGTAACCGATCTAGCTGCCGACCGCATCGCGTTACTCTGATTGGTTCCATACCTCTGTTATTTGCATACGCACGCCTATACCAGTTTTTTTGGCTCTTCAGTGTAGCACGATCCGAGTGTCTTCCTCATGAAACAGGGGCCGCGGTGGCTGAGTGGTTTGCCTGCTCGCCTTCCACCAAGCTCCACCGAGTTCAATCCCGGCCGGGTCACTCCTNCGATCCGAGTGTCTTCCTCATGAAACAGGGGCCGCGGTGGCTGAGTGGTTTGCCTGCTCGCCTTCCACCAAGCTCCACCGAGTTCAATCCCGGCCGGGTCACTCCTGGATTTTTGCAACTGGGAACCGTGCTGGATGGTCGGCTAGTTTTCTTGGAGATCTTCCGTTTCCCCCACCCTTTCATTCAGGCGCTGCTCCATATTCACTGATCATCGGCTTTCAAGACATCGCTGTTAAGAGCGCCCAAATCTCTTCACTAACTCACTCTTCATGGCACACACACACACACACACACAAACGCCATTGTCTGCACAAAATGTGTGATTACCTCAAAAACTGTAAGAGTAAGAGAGATGTAGTGATATTATTTTATTTATTTCCTTTGTTTCATGTTCTGCTATCAATGACTGACAATATTATGTATGACACATCGTTTTTACACAAATAGAAGGGGTGCCAACCATTATTTTTTACATGATGAGGATTTGCACGGCGAAAAATGCCTCAGTTTATCGACGATCTTAGATCAATTAATATGTGTACGTTACGTCATTGTTCTACCTCAAGTAGGTACTTTTTATAATATCCCACATGATATACTTTTCACTCTCCACCTTGCAGGCATTCTACCGACCTTAATAATTGAGAAAGACCTTGCGTGCCCTCTATCAAGCTTACTAATTATTTTCCGAGTTTGTACACTTAATTATGAATCACGTTGTATATTTCAGCCTGACTTAATAACAGAAAATAAACAATAATTGAATATGTAAAATCGAATTGTAAATGATTCTCTGGCACTACAGCATCGGGAGACCAATAAGATTCTAGCAGTGTTTTTCAGGCATGTAATGTCAAAACTACGATAAAAAAATATAAATTTCATTGATTGCACACAAGGCATTTTGGTTGTGCTTAATAAGGTTGTTCCACAAAAGTTTAAGAATGTTTTAGTTTTCTCTTCTAAAATCAAATTTTGTGTACCATTTGCGGTTTTTTTTTAACAGGTAGAGGTATATGACACCTAGTACTGTATTTTAGGGGGACATGTTTCAAAATAAATGAAAAAGTCTGCTGACATATTCTTTCATGAATACTTCATTCGAATGGAAGTACAATAAGAAAAAAATACGATAAACTTATGGCGAAGAGTTGCTAGCCGATATCATTATTTGAAGACAGTAAGACCCGATAGATTTCCCTTTAACTATGTTGATTTTTTCTCAGTCTCATTTTCTGTCAATTCATTAGAACATATTACCAGTACAAATCCAGTGCCACTGTTAACTGTTGTTGCCTCCCTTCATTCTTTGTTATGCCTGAGTTGCCGATAATCTGTTCACTATTTTTTACACGTCCTAAATGATTTATTCTGAATTGTAGTCTAAACAATTTCAGTAAGTCTCACCTCTTTTTACCAAATTTCGCATTAATTTTGCATGTGCCTTTGCACGCTTAAACGCGGAAGTATAGCTACGAAATATAAGGTCTCTGTGTATAATTCACGCTGTTATTTATGATGTTTCTCTGGCGATCACTGAGGAGGCAATGAGGCGATGAGGCCGATCCTATTACGGTTTGAGTTCAGCCACAAAATTTACATATAATTTATGAGCACTAAATCGATTTCCGTGAAAATTTTGGAGATATTATCGTTCAGTTGTGTCTTGAGGATCTGTCGGCGCTCAAGGCAGTGAAATACGATGCAGATTTTTTGAAAAGAGCAATTTTTGACGAAACCACTAAGCGTTGTTCCTAATAGGTTTACTTAAGAAAAGAAAGCAAATTCCACATTATGACTGAGTGGTATTTTCAATGCATCACGCACATTGCAAATTTTATTTCCGTGCCCTCCAACATCATAGCAAAAAAAAACTTTTCCAGACTGCTGTATCGCAAAATAAACGAGCCAGATACATACGAAACTACGATAGAACCATGCATTGGACTTCAGAGTCGCGTCCAATAAAATTATAGTGTCGTCGCTTGAATTCCCGAAGTTCTACGATCACGACGAAACCACTGCGCGCTAATTCAGTGGCTTGCGCGTAGAGGCGATGCCTTTTTACATGCGCTGGTCTGCGTCGTCCGTAGTACAGCTTCATCGATTATTGCCTCACTGACACAGACGTACACCTCACTAGGCGACCGCCTTAACAGTGACGTTTTGAGCGCCTGTGCATGTGGTGTGAGGTGAAGATGGAACAGCGTTGGAATGCTAGTACGTGGGCTAACAGGAGAGCTCCGAGTAAACCCTCTGCACACTACAATTTTGTGGTACCAGGTGTTGTCGCATTAAGGCATCAAATACATATTCATGCCCCTTACAGCCATTATATTACTTTTGCTACTGTTTGCAGTGACAAACAACGATTAATGCTTGTATTACAAAAAATATTTATCTATCCAAAAGTCAGGAGGCGTGCATATCTAGATGGATAAAGAAAATAAGTTTGCTGATTATCAACATGTCAAACATCTTCCTTTTTACACGTTGATACAAAGCCATTTAACAAGTATTGCACATAACTGTCTCAAAAGCCTGCAAACCCGGCTAATTTGTAAATATTGCATTTCGCTTTCAGAAATAAAGACATGGTGGCATTGTTTGTTGTGCCATGCCATTTTCGCGATTGAAGGAGATGAGCTATACGCTAAGCAGTAAAACTGTAGAATAAGTGATTTGGGATCGATTACTAAATGCTTCGAAATAATGGGTTACCGATAAGATGTGTTTAGTTAGGAAGGTGTCGCCTATGTCCAACACTCATCGGTTTATTTTTGACAGTTATGAAATAAATTAATTACAGAAAATTCAAAAGTTAATAATAAGAATAATTTCTGGTGGATAAAAACTTGTCCGAATACCAACTGTATTTCGGTGTGTGTGCACACACATACACACTCTCATGAGCAGTTCAATTAGAGACACCTGCCATGTTGGTGAAAGGGTACATTGGACGCCTCGTCGATCGAAATAGTGTCAATCCACACATGACTGGGATGTTATCCAGCACAGAATAAGGAAGAAACAAGATCTCGGTGCATTTGATCGTGACCAGATTGTTGGGGCCAGACGTATGGTGCACTCCACCTCTGCCGTCGTGCAGACACAGAGATTTTCACGGGCCATCATGTCAAGAGTGTACCGTGAGTTCAGGGATTCGGGCAAAAACCACCGCCAGGGACAAATGTCGTGGATTATAGCGTATCAACGACAGGGGCCACTGCCGGTTATCTCAGTTGCTAACAACAAATACACATGCCACAGTGCAGCATATCACTCGTCAATTCAAGGCGGAACCACAACGACCTGTGAGCTGCCATACCATCCATAAGCCTCTCCTCGGTATGAGGTATAGAAGCCGCTTCCCCACTAGGGTACCTCTGGTACGACGATCGGCAGGCGACTAATTAGTCAGTTTACCTTGTCCCCTGTGTAAATTAATCATTGACAATGTAGTCTATTAATCTGGTGACCCCCCTCCCTGCACACTACCTCAAATCGAATAAATTACATTTTGTACCACACATCCCCACACCTCTC